>JAQFYE010004146.1:0-13910 GCA_034694305.1 Protaphorura glebata
CCCCTCTGAAACCATGTCCGCAAGATATCTCAAGATCTAAGCGTTTTTCGAAAAAAAATAAAAAACAAAAAAAGTTACGCGTAACTTTTTCGTTTTTTGAATACGCGTATTCATAAAACGAAGAGATGAGTTTGGGCTTTAAGGGAATTTCCAAAATCCCAGGAAGTTACAGCAGTTTGAATCGAGTTTTTGGCTCAAAAACCAGGTTTTTCGAGTTTTTGAGGCAGAAGGAGGAAAAATATTCAGCCTTTTTATTTCACCATTAAAAAATTCAGCTAAATGCGGAAATTTTGAGCTATGTCTCAGCTAGCTATGTGGGATTTACAGACGTCTCGCTATGATTTTTTGAAAATGTCTATTTTAACGCCCCTTTCTATAACCCATTAACCCTTAAAGGAGTACAGATGTGTTGACGGGCACTAGAAAGAGGCGGACGGAGGGCGCGGGAGTGTTTTTCGGGGTTTCGAAAAATGTTCAGAAACTCTGAAAACTTAATATACAAAGAAATTAAAAGTTAAATGGAAAAAAATTCCAAAAGACGTCAAGTGTTTCGTGGAGGGGCACACCCTTGTTATTGCACGTTCAAAAACAATGTGCCGGATTTTTTCTGGTAGCAACGAAAATCACCATTGGGTATTTCTATATTCTAGCATGCATTATTTTGATTATTTACACAAAATCCGGCACATTGTTTTTGAACGTACAATAGTTGTGCAGGGGGTGGTAAAGCGCGAGGGGGTTATGGGTTGCCTTAGGGAAAAAAAACATGTTTGTTTATCCCGGTTGCCATGGCGAAAAAAAATTTCACTCAAAAGGATGAAATAAAAAAATTGCCTTTGGAAAAGGCGACATTCCTCGGTGGATGTCCGATGAAAAGAGAAAAATAAAAAAAATCCACCGAGGGTCACGACTCGTCAAAATCGTCTGAAGACCCGAGCGTGCGATTTTTTTTATTTTTCTGTTTTCATCGGACATCCACCGAGGAATGTAGCCTTTTCCAAAGGCAATTTTTTTTTCTTTTCTGTTTTCAGTCAAATCGTCAAAAGTCTGGATAACTTGACATTATATTGGAAATAAACTTACAAAATTTTAATCATTTTTCCAGCACTAAAAAACAAGTGTTTAATTACTGAATGGGAGATTAGAAATTTTATAAATAAGCACCCAAAATGAAAACCTATAATTTCTCAACGTTAATCGGCCTCTCGAAAAGCCAAGTCAGGTGGTTAAATTTTTTGGAAATACAAATTTTATTCCAATTGATTTCGAACTGATAAATAAATAAAAAATACTTTCAAACTCTTTTTTTGATGAGTCAATTTTTATATTTATTCCAATTGATATTATTTCCTAATTGCATTTATTGACTCAACACGGAAACATGAAATGTGTAAAATCCTTCAAGACAAATATATTTTTCTATAAGCTGGTAACAATTTTAGTTGGTAAAATTTTTTTAGTCGAGGATGACTTACATCCAAGATATTAGAGTTAATTACTCTTCACAACAACGAAGATTGAATGGGAGTAATAGTAGAGTATAGAGTAAGTTGGTAAGTATATTATTGATAATGATTGGCAAGCCTTTTGCAGCAGCGAAAGGGTTCGATTTTTTTTAGGATTTCAAATCTTTGTCAAAAATGTATTCTCCGAGACCGGATCCAACGCGTTTCAATTGAGTCACAAAGTGTGAGAGTTCGTTGATGGATTTTACTTGTTCCTCCAAAAATTCTGTTTCCAAAAAATCACACAATTGTGGGTCACCATTTCGGCTTGAAATACCATGGAGGTCCAACAAGACCTATAATTTTTTTTAAAAATTGGTAAGTACATATAAGAACTGGATCGGTAATCATTGATTTGTGTAATTCAAAAGCATCGATAGTATTTTAGGTGTCTAGTTTTCTGACATAATAGCACTTTTAAATTAATAAACTAGTAAAAATGAACTTATACGCACTTGATTAATTGTCTTCTCAAGTTCCAAGGCTGCAATGAAAGCCTCTAGAGGGCTACCCCATTCATCTCGAGTTGGTTTAGAAACAGGTTGCAAGACAACGCGCCCTCCACGTTTATTTTGATATTTCATTAATTTATCTGCATGCTCTCTTTCTTCCTCTGATTGTTTTTTGAAAAATCCAGCAATGCCTGGGAATGCCACATCATCACGGTCAAAGTACGAAGCCTGTTCAAATAACAAATATTGATAACAGTACCATATGCATACTACATTACATTGTTAAAAATTTAATAAAATATTATTCTAATCCAGGACACATCGTGACACGATTTCTAAGCATGTCATTTCATATGTCCTTTTGCGACTGCCTCTTGACTCCATACTTTGTGTTAAAGGAACATATCACAACTAAATTTAACCAAATGATAAGATAACGAGAATAGACGGACAAATGTTCAGACTCTCATGGACTTTTACTGCTGACTTGACTCGACCATCATAATCGAGCAATAAACAAACTCCACAAAAATTTAGAACTAACATGATGTCTAGTCTGCTATGCCCGATGGAAATAATTGCTGACAAATAATTATTTCCCATCCGGAGTCGGAGTTTAACTCCACAAAAACACTTGAAAAGTGTCCGTCGATGGAAATGATTGCTGACAAACAATTATTCTATTCCCATCCGGAGTCGGAGTTTAACTCCACAAAAACACTTGAAAAGTGTCCGTCAATGATTTCAAGGAAAACTTACCCATGTTCAATAGAACTTATAAACATTGTAACAACTTGTAACTTTCCATGCCGTCGGCTGGGTAGACAGTTAATCTTTAAATAATAACAATAATCCTGTTCATAGTAAAGTTGAACGAATAAAGTCCGTTTGAATTGGATCGGTCAGAATATTTAAATTATAACGAAAATTACAAGATTTTAGCATTTCTGTTAAGCTTTAGTTCTGAATGTGATTGATAGCGGGCCAACGCAAGCTGTATTATAAAATTCCAATGATGAACTTTCAAAATTAAGAAACTCCTATAACTTGCGCATTTTACTTTCAATCACTTTTGTCTCCGCGCTCTTGAGTCGGTTTAATTTGCTCAATACCCTTTTTTCTACAGGGTGCGCACTGCGCAGTATGAAATGTCAAAACCAATTTGACTTAAATTAGGTAGTCTTTGACGACGACGGCAGAAGTCTAAGCATTTATTATCATTTTTGACTCAACCTGTATATACATAAGAAAATAATCTGGATTAAGAATGTCCCGAAATGTTAAAAATTACTGGCTACCAGTTTTGACAGTGTTAAAATCCAACTTCGATATGCATGTGATAGAATCATCAGAAATTCATTAACCTTTTAACAGCTAAGCACAAGTATTCTCGGGCCAACGGCCCGAGAATACTCAAGCTTAGCTGTTAAAAGGTTAAAGGAAATAATATCTTGCGTATTTGAAAATTCATTGTATCTGATGGAGTTCTTATGCTTTATCATTTATGCACAGCAATGAAAACATTCATGTAAGTGGTAATATACATTAATTTTGTCTTTTGGAGTGGACACTACACAGTTGTGCGTTGTGTCATGATTATACAACCAGTGTCAGAATATTCAAGGCCTTTAAGAGAGACACTGATACGCAGAATATGCTTAGTGTCATTGTCCGTCCAAATAATAACCTTGAAGGAAAAATGTGTACCTATAGGAGAGGATTACATCTGCATTTGTTGAACAGTAATTTTAAGTGTAAGTTAAGGCAGATTTTCAGACAATATTAATTAAATGTAACAAACGATTAAATAGAAATGTTAATTAGAGAAACGTTTTTATAACGCCTCCGTTAACTACAGACAAAAGTATGATTCGGGTGACGCCAAATTATACTGCAGATGTCATTATTTACACTTTAATAATCTATTCTAGCGTAAATATTATTATGAATCAAAAATTTTCCATACATCATGAACCAATGAGCTTTACTGAATGTGAAAATGTGATTATGTGATACGTAGTTAGATTGTGTCACATTTCAAAATTTTAAACAAAGGTTTTGTCAATTGTTAACTTCGCAGTTCGGAAAGTACCGCGATGACTTAACTGCGTAGTTCGGTTCGAAATATAATGCGAATGCAACATAGATTGCAAACAAAACAAGTTTACTGTTAAAGCAATTGAGTGCTTGCATGGAAGAAAGTCTTATCTGCTGGGCTAAAGCCCAGCAGATAAGACGTTCTTCCATGCAAGCACTCAACTGCCCAAAAATTCTAATTTCTTTTGAAACTGCAACAACAACGGTGTAGATGTATTCTCATACTCATAATATGGATCATAAAATGTAATCATTCCATTAGAAATTCAGTTAAATGAATTCATGAAAGTTTAAATGGTTTCTGTACTGTCGGATCTCTCGAAATTATGTGTACTAATGCGATAATGCGACAATCTGTGTGGTGATAAAATTCTGTAAACCACCGCCATCGTGCAGGACATTTTAAAAAAAATAGCCGAACTAATAGTAAAATCGCCTTAGCGTCTCAACTCTCAATACAGTAGAAATGTCGGACACACGCAAACGGCCATATTACAATAGTGAATAAAAATACTAAAATTCGAGATCACAATTATCTGGTCTTATGGTCAGGTGGTTTTACCATGAGGGCAGATTCTAAACTCTTAACCTTTTAAACGCTAAGTACGAGTATTCTCGGGCCAAAGGCCAAAGAATACTCGTGCTTAGCGGTTCAAAAGGTTAAATATGTTTTCTTGTGCATCTTTTATAGCACTATAAGTCCTATTTAATCGTAATGAAATCAAATCTTGGCATCCAATAGAAACAAAGGAACTACACTGTGATTTCTATAATATTCAAAAAAAAAACGGAGAAAGCAAAGTAAACTTGAATGGAATACATGTGAATAAAGTGGGTCTTCGTGGAATGTATTACAATCAATGATCATATTAACAAGTGAACAATTCAAGAATTGCGGTCTGGGTCTGCTATAATGAAACTATTACGTTATAAATATCAAAGTCTGGCGTCTTCAACTAATTAATTACTATTAAGATGACGACTCGAAAAAATTCTGGAATTAAATTATATTAAAATTTTTATCATTAAATTGTAACGAACCATGGACAAGTAGACATAGCTAGCGTACAGTTCCATGTTGATTTGCTTGTTCACATGAGCCTCACATTCTTCATGGTAATTTTGACGAGCCAAAGTACTGTTTGTTGGTGCCATTATTGTTAATTAATTTTTTAATAAATGCTGAGCAAAATTAAATATGTGTGTTAGATTGTCGATAGTTGCAATTGGAATGACTTTAGTTAGAGTTGAAAACGTTTATGGTGAATGATTTTAAAAGTTATTCTTGAAACTGTTCGGTTCACTCACTGGTGACGCAGAACAGGACTGAATATTATTTGGAGAGTGGTCACAAATTTATAGTCAAAAAATTATGTTGATGACGGACGAATATTATTTTTGTCCTTTTTGCCCTATTAGTGTATGACAAACTCAGACAGAACCCTTTTCTCCGTATCACACTCGTATTTTTTAAAATGGATAGAACTGGAGCTAGCTGGAGGCACAGAGATGAATCGTATGTCTCAGACAGAACATTATAAAAATATTGGGGGTTATACTCTGGTTGAGTTGTACGCAGATAAGACACATTCTGAGTCATATCATATGGCTTATGGTATATTTCTGGAAGCTTACACCACACCCGCCTGCTACGTTTGTAAGTTCGGAATGTACATTAGTTTTCATTTACAGTTGGAATTGACGACAATGAATCAATATAATCAATATGACGTTTTATATAAAGCAGATCACCGATGACTAACGTTGTTAAATTCTCGAGCATTTAATATTTGAGAATATTCTCGAGAATATTCCCGAGAATATTCTCAACTCCTGTAGCATGTAGCCCCAAAATTTTTAAATTCATTCTTGGACTTGGATTAGTGTATAAGTCATTGATTGTATTCTTTTCCTTTGTTGAAATAGTTGACACTTGAATAAAGCAAAATATAAATCTAAATCTAAACCAAATGTAAATGACGAAAGTTTCCGAACTATTCCATTCCTAAACTAGCGCATAAAGTATAAACATTTATGCTCGAGAATATTCTCGAGTATATTCTCGAGAATATTCTCTTACAACCCTAGTGAGGAGAGAATTCATGGAATGATGCAACAAAATAAAAGTTTGCAGGATGTTCGACTTTGAGAGGGAGGAAACGTGCCCAGTGCGTTGCTTGTCTTGCCAAAAAAAAAGAGTAAATTTTCGGGTTCGGGTAGCGGGTTCGGGTTGCAAGTTGATCCGAACCCGATCGATCGGGTTAAAAAATTTTTCATCCGAACCCGAACCCGAAAACTTTCGGATCAAAAAATTTGATCCGAACCCGAACCCGAAAACGACCGGGTTCCAAAAACGCGATCCGATCCGAACCCGAAACCCGCTACCCGAACCCGAACCCGTGAGAAGCTCTACTAAAAACAAACAGGTCGGATTGGGCCGGACCGAAAAAAATTCAAATATTTCAGGCCGGAACCGGCTCGGACTCAGAAACAAACGGGCCGGGCCAAAGAAAAATTAAAATATTTCGGATCGGGCTGGGCCGCCAAAAGTCGGCACGTTCACACCTCTAACGCGTCCCGACTCGGGTGCGGCGCACCCTCTGGCTTCTGGCACCCGCCCGTTCCGCCGGTGTAGTAGGTAGGATGAAAATACTACCCTTCAAAAATACTACCGTGGTATTTTCATCCTGGGTATAAAATACTACGGTAGTATTAATATCCTTAAGACAGAAATACTGCAGTAGTATTTCCATCCTAGGTTGAAAATACTACACTTGGGACAAGAATACTACCGTAGTATTACCATCCTAGGATCAAATTCAAAACACTACCGTAGAAATACTACGGTAGTGTTTTGAATTTGATCCTAGGATTACAAAATATATGACAATGATCTGAATGGCTTAGGATGAAAATACTATACTTGGGGAAATATACTACAGTAGTATTTCTCACCTAGGATGAAGATACTACCGTGATGTTTCTCACCTACGATGAAAATACTACCGTGGTGTTTCTCACCTACGATGAAAATGCTACCGTAGTTATTCCTCACCTAGGAAGAAAATACTACCGTAGTGTTTCTCACCTAGGATGAAAATATTACAGTAGTATTTCTCATCTAGGATGAAAATACTACTGTAATATTATATTAGAAATCTATGGCGTCGTATTCTATGGCAAGTGTCTGATTCTGGCTTGGAAATATTTTCATTTGAATTTTCGACGGTAGTACTTCTCACCTGGGTTGGAAATACTATGGTAGTATTTTCATCCTAGGTGAGAAATATTATGGTAGTATTTTTATCCTAGGTGAGAAACACTATGGTAGTATTTTCATCCTAGGCAAAAATTACTACGGTAATATTTTTCTCCCAAGTGTAGTATTTTCATCCTAGGATGGAAATACCAAGGAGTTTTAGACAGTGGCGGATCCAGGAATTTTTCCAGGGGGGGTTCCTATAAATAAAGGGAGCAGGAATCGGACGCCCGGCGCTTGCAGCGGTCCCCGCAGAGCGGCCGCCGGAGGCTAGAATTTTTTTAGACCTTTTGTAACATAATGTTGCATGTAAAACGTACTTTTAACACCAAATATTTAGGATTTTTTAATTACATCTAGTGAGTATTTTAATTTCCAGGGGGGTTTGGACACATTAAACCCTTCCCTGGATCCGCTACTGGTTTTAGACCAGGGTCGGTCGGTACTTAAAAAAAACAAACAATCGGTAAAATTTCCTTGGGAAATACTACAGTAGTATTTTCCACCGGCTAGCATTTTCCACCTTCTACTACACCGGTACTGTACTGAGCGTATATAGTATTGCTTGTTGAGTTCCCAAAGAGAAGAGACATCGAAAGCCAAAATCAGTCAGCTGGTAGGCATAACGAAGATGCGGACCATAAATCAAACCTTGTGTAAATTCATGCACATTGTGTGAAGTTTATCTAATGTAAACTTGCCTTCAGTTCAAAACCGCTGTCAACGTGTGACGTGACCGAAAACGGAAGTGATAAATTGAGGAATGGCGTACGGATGTGTGAAATTGACGCTGAACAATGTTCTTATCCCTGCTGAAAAGCTCTCACCAACACCCTCATCTATGGATGGTTTGGACCATGACACAGAAGTAGAGTTAAGAATAATGGGTTGTGAACTCATTCAAACATCTGGCATTTTACTAGCCTTACCGCAGGTACGTTTTCTTGCTTATTCTTTGTTCTTGCTCTTTTAATGGTCGAGAAATTAATCCCCGAAAATTTTTCTACAGTTTGACACTGGTTTAATCAAATTCTATCCATTAGGTTTCTCACTATTTTTAATTTTTGGCTTGGATATTAAGATCGATACTATAGACCAAACAGAATAATTAATTAGTCCGACTATTTACAACAATCTCAACAAACATGACCCTGCAATTGTTTTATGACATATGAACAATCATTTCAAACATAACCTCTATTAATGCTGGGTTTATTTAACACAGACGGCGATGGCGACTGGTCAAGTATTGTTTCAGCGTTTCTATTATTCAAAATCATTCGTGAGGCAACCAATGGATACTACGGCTATGGCTTGTGTGTATTTAGCATCCAAAATTGAGGAGGCACCGAGGAGAATACGTGATGTCATCAATGTTTTTCATCATATTCGTCAATATCGAACAACAAAGTAAGCCTGTTCTGGAAGCTGTAAGTTTGTAAGTAAGTAGGTTCAACAAACGTTGAAATTATTTTGGTTTTCAGAATAATTCAACCGATGATTTTAGACCCAAACTATATTCGACAAAAAAGTGATGTCACCCTCTCTGAAAGACGAATCTTGAAAGAGCTGGGTTTTTGTGTCCATGTGAAACACCCACACAAGGTGAGTAAGGATTAAGACATTACAATAATCCCTTATTGTATTTTTAAACAAGTAAATATGGTTAGAATAGAACCGGAACCAAACCGAAGAAAAACGTGTAGTTAGAACCAACACCATAAAAATACAAAATTTAGTTAGGTATATAGTTAGAACTAAAAGTGCCCCAGAAATAAAAACATAGGTAGTTAGAACCGCCCTAGAACCAACCCCGCTACCCGCAAGGTTAGAGGTAGAGCCCCGACGGGGGCGGGGGGCGGAGCACGCCATGAAAAAAACATAATCGAAAAAATTTATTGGAAGAATCGTCAAATCATGCTTGCTATTTGATTTTTAGTATTTTTTTTTGCGTTTCAGAATTTTGGTTTTACTATACGTTTATTGGTTCTAGCGCGGTTCTAACTATGTTTATATTTTTGGCGCGTTGACTCTCCGTTCTTCCTAGCTCCCTAGGGTAACCTGTATCCAACTAAGAGATAAGAGAAGTGGGATTACATACAATTAGGTTAGGTAGGTCAGGCGTAGGGGGAGCAGAGCGGCCCCCTTTCGGGGTCCAGGGGCAGATCAATGACGGGGTTCGGGGTAGAACCCAGGTGGGGTTCCGGGTAGAGCCACGGTGGGGCTGGGGGCGGTGCCCCCGCTCTAAAAATATTTAAAATGCCTTCCACTCTATCTTACCGCTACCTCCGCCTTCAACTCCAACGATCTAACGAACATTAGCATAGGGTCTGTCGCGATGATTTCTACGATCTCTTATGGCGGCTCTGCCCCCGACCCCCACCGGAGCTCTGCCCCGAACCCCGCCGAGGCTCGGACCGCAACCGCATTGGGGTTCCGCCCCAGGACCCCGCGAGGGGGACGCTCGGACGCTCCGCTCTCCCAAGAGCTTGTGACCTACCTGACATACTTGTATGTAATCCCACTTCTCTTAGATACGGCTAGGTTAGGTAGGTTAAAGCCACGGGGGTAGGGGTAGGGCCCCTTGGCTTTTTATGCTTATCGACCACAAAATAACGTATTCTGATTTATTGTGATTCATTATTGAATTCACGTTTCAACTGGTTTAAAGTCAAAAATAAATCTCATTCATTAGTTCATAAATAATTCGAACTAAGATTTTTGATTTTCAAAATTTTGCGCCCCCCAGATGCGGTGGCACCGGTTTGCAGCCCCAAAGGCCGGCCCTGGCTTGGGAGAGCGGAGTGTCCGCCTTGCAGGGTTTGGGGCAGAACCCAGAAGGGGATAAGGAGCAGGGGCATAATCAAACAATGCAGTCTAGCAATTTTCAAATCATGTTAGTCATTTTATTGCATTTCAGACTTCCGGTTCTTTTGGTTCTGGCCTGGTATAGCTATACGTTTTTATTTTTGGGGCACTTTTGCTTCTATTAATATTTTTTTTTGGTTCTAACTATCTTTTGGTTTGGTTTTGGTTCTAACTATGAAGACATATTTTAAACAGATTCGTTTTTATTGAATTTCAGCTTATCGTGGTGTACATGCAACAACTTGGGTATGACAGAGATTCTAAGTTTGTCCAGATGTCATGGTAAGTGATTTGTAGATTTGTTATAAGTGGAACAGAGATGAATTCATTCAGGGCAACTCCACGTTGTTTGTTGTTTGGCCTCTCGGCCGAACCGGGTGGGTCCGTCTCTGAAGAACAATTTATAATTCCATCTCTCAGTAAACAAAAGTGCCTCTTATAGCCGTCCCATGCCCTCTTCAGAGACGGGCCCACCCGGTTAGGCCGAGAGGCCAGACAACAAACAACGTGGAGTTGCCCTGGATTCATTCAATAAAATAATAATTGTTACAGTAATAACACGTTGTGTTTTAGGAACTTTATGAACGATGCCCTGAGGACAAATGTTTTCGTTCGGTTTACTCCTGAATCAATTGCATGTGCGTGTATTTATCTCAGCGGACGCGTAATGAAAATTCCGCTTCCAAATTCGCCCGGATGGTTCACGATATTCGACGTACCGGAGGAAGACATGAAGGAGATTTCGACCACAATTATGGATCTCTACGAACGACCAGTGGTACATTTAAAATATTAACTCCAAGAAGTATTTTCAAATTCGATTTCGGAATTATTTTTGTATTTACTACAGCCAAGTACTGTTGCGATAATGCTTTTAACCTGTCCCCTCGATTACTACTTTTCAGATAAACGTGGAGCAATTGGAAAGTACAGTTGATGTTTTGGTGAAGGGATATCAAGAAACCCGACAGAAAAATAAAACAGGTACATCCCAGGGTACTTCTGCTGAGACCGACAATTTACGGACGACAAGTCCAGTTTCCAAAGCTCCGTCACCCCAGATTTCGCAGATCTATGAAGATTCGAGTCTCATAAAGAAGCATTCTATTTCGACTTCTGAGAAGACAGTTGATGTACTTTCTGTGCAGAAAGAATTCGACACGTTTAAGAGAACAGAGGATTTTAATGGCAGCATAGTTACATTAGGCGCGCAAAATCACAGACCAACGTAAGTCTCCTAGAAAAGTCCTACATTACAAAGTCGATGAGGTGACACATTTTTTAAGGTTTTGCAGAGATGTCAGAATTATTTTGAATCAAAGACTTTGTACTCAGTCAATTTTTAACACTTATTGATATAGGTCCAGAAGAGTACGTAGAAGTCATTCGCCAATAGTTTATGAAGAAAGTCCACATCGACACAAACACAAGAAAAGGAAAAAGATCAGGTTCGCCTTCGATTGGTGTTATATATAGACTTCGACTTGCTGTGTCGCAAGTTCTTGAAAAACGTGCACATTTTTGTACTATTCACAGGAGGTATTCGAGCTCACGATCAAGATCACGTCCTCGTGATACACATACGGCTAAGAAAGTCAGTTGTCGTGATAGACGACCTTCTCCTTACTCTCGAACGGAACGTCATCGTAAGAAAAGGACTTACAACAGGTACTGAATTTGCAAATGTGTAAAGAAGACTCCAGTTTTAAATAAATATATGGTTCAATTAATATTTCTACCACGTTACACGCTCCGGTTCATTCTGTTCGATCTTTATTTCGACTTGGCATTCGGATGATTAGGTAGCGCTTTCGGTTTTAGATATCTCTTCATGTGAAATAATCGAATATTAAAATCTGATAAAGAACGTCAGATCAGATTAGTAGATAATTATGCGCGTGACCCGTGAGGCATCTGACAAAATGTTCACTCGAATTCACGGTCACACCACCACAGCAAGTCACTCCGCCCGCACTGTCCGCACTATGCAGTCCGCACTGTATCGGACTGAACCTTACTATTTCATGACTTCAGACGATTAGGAGGTATCCTAATATGCTGAGAGAAGAATTACAGCTGAACCAGAGATTCGGATAGGCATTTATTCAGAATAAGAATGAAGCATGACAAGATAAAATGACTCGTTTTGCACCATCGCACGACTGGAGAACGTAATTACGAATTAGGTTATTATAAAAATGCAAGCAGTCCACCGTTGCCATCGCCCGCACTGTCATCATTATCGGTTGCGTCACCAAATTCCTCCAGTTCGCTTTCACCGTCTGAGGACTCATCATCTGCGTCTGCATCACTTTCATCATTAATTGCCTGCGTTAGGTCGTAAAAACGAATCCCATTGTATGAAGTATACGGTGCGGGGTTTATCTCAGGGTCACTCCCCTCAGGTAAGACGTCATTTAAGACTGGTGATTGTCTATTCTCTTGTTCATCCCCAGGACGAGGTTCCGCACGTTCTGGAACTACCACTTCAGCACTATTGTTTTGTGTCTCCTCCGCATACAAAATTTCATGGCACAATGGGCAAGTATTCTGAACGTACAACCACCTCCTAATGCAAACCTCATGGAATAGGTGATTACAATGAGTTACTTTTGCGCTGTCCATTTCCTCATAACAAATGGAACAAACGTCACCTCTTTTTTCAAATAATTGTTCCGGAGAAGCATCCGCTAAGGACATAATTTTCATGGCAGCAGTTTTTCGTTGACAATAAATTTTCCATCCCTTCTTTGACTATAATAGAGTATAAAACAAGACACCAGCATTAATTTTTATTAACAAAATACATACACAGCGCAAGCGCCATGTAAGAATAGAGAAAGAGTAGGGATTAGAGAAAGCGAAAGAAGACAGAAGACAAGAGAGAGAGAAAAGAGAATAGTGGGAGTTAGAAGTGAAAAAGGGCCGGCAAGCCGGCGCGGCCCTACAAAATTACCTTCCATCCAACGTCTGGCCCAGCCCGGCCCGGCCCTTGTGACCAAAAAATTCGTCGGCCGGCCCGGCCCTTTTACCCCTATACCCCATAGTAGTACCTTTCAGGCTGTGCAGTTTACCGTGAAAGTATTTTGGGGCCGGCCCGGCCCTGGATATTATCATTACCGTCTTGGCCGGGCCCGCCCCTTTATAAATCCAGACAATTCGTCGGCCCGGCCGTGACATTATTTTCTGTAGACGGATTCGGGACCAGCCCCATCCTAACATAGTAACATATAGTTAGAATGGTTAGAATGGCAACGTTGTACCACTCGCTTTTATACAGGGTGTTTACGAAAAAGGTATCAATTTGTTGGAATTTTTGCGTAGTTACGAAAATTTACATTACCACAGGCAATGAGATTAAACCGCCCAACAACGAAAAAAGCACAAACAATTGATACCATAGAGTTAGAAATTTCAGATTGTTTCTATGTTTTTTTCCCCATCTAGAGAGGTCCTATTCATGTAACTCCAGGTAACCCCTTTTTGGGAAGGGTGGAGGAAAATCCTGCACAAATTCAAATATGATTCAAATATTTGGCGCAAGTTTTATTGACCACGACACAAATTCTTATTTATTTTGTCCCGTAACCACCAGAAATTCTCAAAAAATATAAATACGAGCCTGATTCTAATGAATAAAACTTTCAATTTCGGCATGACATCGACGTAAATACAATGTTGACAAATACTCCAACTTTCAAAATCAACAAGTCAAAAAAGTCGATAGAT
>JAQFYE010004147.1:0-13906 GCA_034694305.1 Protaphorura glebata
TCATGTTCATTGACTGTCTGCCATGCCAGACACACAATTCTATCTTTCATGAGAATTTTTCACATTTAATTTTTTGTTGTGCCAAATTGAGTGTAGTTGGGTTAGATTGGATTGGAGAGAATAAATGAGTCACGTCTGCCGTAGTAAGTAGTTTTGGTAGAATTGTACACCTTGCGTGTTGAATTGTTTTGAATTCAGTCAGTAGTCGTAGTCATAGGTATTTGAGTATTAGGTTAAAGTATGTTGGACGTGGACGAAATGCATGGTTTCATTTGATGTTCTTCAAGGGAAAGTTAGACTTTTCAAAAGTTGGCCATGCTTCTTCTCCTTACTTCTTCCAATACTATCCATTATTTATACTATATAAGAAATTTAATGGTGGCCACTGAAATATGTCAATCATTCATTCATTCCTTCGTGTATTGTAGCCATTGGTCTAATTACAAAGTCATAACACATCAAATTGTGAGAAATGAACTAGAAAACTAACTTGCGATTGGTACTGGTACGTGGACCACGGTCAGACGTAGAAAATTGGCAATAACTGCTAAATATTCTAATCCCACTGCTCTGCTTTCTAAAAGAAATGCAGAATGACACATGTGTGGACAATTTTAATGACTCAATGACAAGTAATAAATAACGTGACAATACTGTGTACAATTCAAATCTTATCTTATATCATTTGTTATTCATGACATGTATTCAATTTCAAATTAATTTTATTGCCAAATGAGGACACGATTTGAAACTCAAATAAATAAATGAACTATATATTTTATAATATAATTATAATTTGTCGCAAAAATTGTATGCAAACAGCGTGTCAAACCAGATGAGACAGTTTTCACCAAAAATCGATCGATTTGTCAATTTGTGCACACGTGAAACGGAAATGTTATTTGGTGAAGGTCAATTTATGCAAATATTGATGTACGAGTCGGAGTGGTCAATTTTCGAAGGAGCTCTGTACAATTTACGTCTCAATTCGTGTTGAAATAGCTGAATTTGTTCAAATAATTTTTCTCTTTAGGCAAATATTGTCTCAAAGGTGCTCATTTCTTAAAATATCGCCTCGGTGGTAATAGATTGTGTAAATTTACTCTTGGAGTCGATTAGTTGAACAAATAGCGTTCGATAGACGCTAATTTCTCTTTATTTTATGAGAAAAGTGTCCCGCAAGAGAGAATTCGTAAAATTATCGCGTCGTAGGTATTTGCTCTTTGAAAAAAATGTCTAAGAATTGCTCACTTGCGAAAATAATGATGAATTTATGAAAATAACGTCTAAAAACCGGTTTTTCAAACGAATATCATTTTGAAAAGTTTATTTTGAACAACAATTAACTTTTTAAATTATTTAATACGGAAAACAGTAGACAATTAATGAAAAAAAAATTTTTTGAGGGTATTTATTAAAATACGTCAAAATAATTAATTTTTTTTTTTAAATTATTTTCAGGACCGGAGAAACATGGAATTCGTCCACTGGCCTTGGAATACTTGGCCAAGGGTATGGATCCCCAGGTGTGCCAAGAAGACTGATGAATTCCTTAGGTACCCTGACCCATGGAACATCCATGTCATTCATTTCCACACACCAACAAGGTGGGACTGGATTTGGAACAAATCAAAGTTACAATACTGGAAATATTGGATCTAATTTCTTCAATGGTGGGGGTGGAGCTAATGGAGGACACTTGGCTTCATTGAAACTTCCACCTGGGGGAAATGTACCAAAAACTCCAAGACCTAATAAAACAAATTCAGCCATAGTAGCTCTCATGGATGGTCTTAAGGGTGTAGTCAAATTCACGGAGGATGAGATGAACGTCATCAAGTCAAATATTCAAGAACTTAATTCACATTCTAATAAGGTATGTCAGTTAATTCAATTAATTCAACTTTAATTAATCAATTAATTACTTACCGGTAAATTTGAAACCAAGGTTTAAAGCAATTAGAGTAAAACCGTTGAATTCAATTCTCAATTTAGTTTTTAAAGAAGAGAGTAGATTATATTAACATTTTATGAATACTTTGACGCGTGTATACTTCATAGATTTCTATACTCAATTAGGATTTCTTTCGATATTCAGGTAATTAATTACCCAGACACTCGGCTAAATGACTAGTCTTTATGCCAATTGACTCGTCCGTTTCCTCTAGACTGTGAGCTAAATGACTAGATTGTTGGTCAAATTACTAGTTGCTCGGCTAACTGATTAGTCTGTTTGTCAAATGACTAGTCTGTCCAAGTCACAAGTTTATTACCCCAACTCCCAGCTTGTAAGCTAAACTGTTAGTCTGTTGACGAAATGACTAGACTGTTGGTCGAATGATTAGTCTCTGTTTGTAAGTAAGCTAGTCTGTTCGCTAAATGACTAGCCTTTCGGGTAAATGACTAGTCCGTTTGCTAAATGGCCAGTTTTTTGGCTAAATGACTAGTTTTACGGCTAAATGACTAGTCTGTCGGGTAAATGACTTGTCTGCTGGCTAAATGACTAGTTTTTTTTGGCTAAATGACTAGTCTGTTCGCTAAATGGCTAGTTTTTTGGCTAGATGACTCGTCTGCTCGCTAAATGACTAGACTGTTGTCCAAATCACAAGTTGTAAACTAAACGGCTAGTCTGTTGACGAAATGCCAAGACTTTTTATCGAATGATTACTCTCTGTTTGCTGAATAGCTAGCCTGATGGCCAAATGAGTAGTTTTTTCGGCTAAATGACCAGTATGTTCGCTAAATGACCAGTTCTTTGGATAAATGACTAGTTTGTTGTCCAAATTACTAGTACGTAAGGTAACTGGCTCGGCTGTTGGCGTAATGACGAGTTTCTTGGCTAAATGACTAGTCTGTTGACGAAATGACCAGTCTGTTAGCCAAGTGATACGGAATGATGGCCAAAACTGGATCCATGGTTTGCAGAATGGAAAATTACAAAGTGGTTAATTTTTAATCGTTGTTATCTCTAGACATTTGGGTTTAATACTCTTTTGGTTCATTAAACAAGGGCCAAATATACTAGTTTGTATTTTTGTACTCTGCCCTAGTTGTGAGGACATGCGTTTTTATTTAAAAATACTAGGCGGATGAAGACAGGCCAGCTGTTTAGGCATATTTCGTAACCAAATTAAATCACAATTTATCGCATTATGCATCCTTGTCAGGATACACACGTTGCGTTTGTTTTGACATCTTCTGCTTAAACTGCTAAATTTAAACGCACCCTGTGTCACTTAAATTATGTCTTATGTGATTTTTGGTTAGAAAAGAGTAATGGTTTACAAGCATTTATGACTTGTCATGTCATCGTGTCCGTGTGAGATATTTACGTAAACATGATGCCCATGATGTTTCAATCCCGGAAGTTTAAATTACATAGGAAGTTATACGAGCAAAATTCTAAAAGCAAGTCATGAGAAAAAAATAAAATAATGTTATTGCAAATTTTTATCTGATTTTTGCCTTTACCATTTACCACAGCATTGCATTGATTGCAAACCACGAAGGAAGGAATGAAAAGAGTGTTTAGCGACAAAATCCCAAACGCATGGGAGAATTTCTCACTCGAAGACACAGATGTGACAATATCCCATTTATTACTCTCTTGTGGTATTTAGCACAGTGAATAGTCAGCAGTGAACCACAATTTTTGCATACAATTTTTTTTCTTATCTCTTCTCTGGTTTTTTTTGTCTCCTTCCCATTCAATTCTGCTTTAGATTTTCGCATAATTGCGTGCGCGTAAATTGTACACGCGGTGAATCCAGTGACGGATGTACTAAAGAAAATCAGGCGAGGGCCATGGCCCAAAAATTCTGTCCCATTGTAAAAAAGAAGTAAAATTGGAAATTGAAAACAAAAACGAAATTTTACCAAAACATTCGGAGAATTATCTCAATTTCTGATTTTTTTTTCAACATTTTCAAGGCGGATTTTTTTTAAAAATTTGAAGAATAATCTGAATTTTTGATTTTTCAACATTTTAAAGGCAGGTATTTTCAAAAATTTGGAGAATTATCTCAATTTTTAATTTTTCCACATTTTCAAGGCAGATCTGTTAAAAAATTTACCGAATTATCTCAAGTTTTGATTTTTTTTCAACACTTTCAAGGCAGATCTTATGAAACATTCGCAGAGTTATCTCAATTTTCAATTTTTTCAACATTTTCAAGGCAGATCTTTTGAAAAATTTGGAGAATTATCTCAATCTTAGATTTTTTTTCAACATTTTCAAGGCAGATCTTTTGAAAAGTACAGCTTTAGTTAATTTTTTCCAAAGGCTGGGCAATTACAAATGGGAAACGGAAAGTCAGAAAAAGAAATGTAACATGTAAATTACTTTGACTTTGGTCTAGTGTGAATAAATAGAAGGAGTAATGTGATTTTGATCCATCATCAGCATCATCAGTGTGTCTATTATGACAGCTTATGGAGAGGAGTGATGATAATGAGACAAAACTCAAAGCCAAAGCAAAACGGTGATGAAAGGAAAATAAGAATAATTTCGTCATGCTCATGAATGGTGGAAATCACATTCAATTTGCATTGCAATTAGTCCAGAAAAGACAAGACACAGGATGTGTGTAATTATTGTGTAATTTTAATTTAGTTTCGTGAATGAAAGCAATCAGGAGCATAAGTATGAATGGATGATTGTCTACGTGCAGTGAAAATCCAGTGCAATACTGCCTTGGTTTACAAAAGTATTATATAAATAACAAGAACTGAAATTCAAAGAAAATAATCATGCGTTTTTGGTAATGAAATGGAATTGTTGGGTTGTAGAAATGCCGAACCCACAAAACGTTGGATTTCACTAGATGGAGAATAAAAATATATTGCATTTGAATTTTCATTCTGATAAATTTCTAAAATAACCAGATAATCATAACAGTCACTTGAAATTTATCAAAAGACGCTCCGGGACCGAGAATTTCCGGACTACATGTCCGGACTAATAATGTTTAGAATTTTTGACTATTTTCATTTACAAAAGTTTGAAGAGTCCACACATTTCTCCTGAAAACCGTCTAAATTCTCTAAATTTTTCAGAAATTGTCATATAAAACATGCCTTGACCAAAAATTTGATTTTAATTGAATCGGACAATGGTCCGACTATTCATAACAGTTCATTCTGTCTGAAGTAAAGGAACTTGTTGACTTTGAGTGATAGCAAAATATTTGTTATCATTGTTAGCGGACTTGCATGCCGGAATAGAAAACAAGACCCTCAAGATCTTAATTTAAAGTCAATATATCGTGACAACGTTTTTTTTATATTACGTAAGCTCATACTATCCAAATAAAAAAATCTATCGTCTTTCATTTTTATATTTGATGAATATGAGGTTATACCTAGTAGGGAAGTGGTCAAAGTACTTTGTTTATACGTATGATTAGTGTTGATGAGAAATCGAGGTCAGATGAGCATTTGTATTATAATGTTTGGTCAATAATATGTATGTATATGTATTTTTGCCTTTTGAACCAGTCACACCAAGGGAAGATTTATGAATTGGAAAAGGTAATAAAGGATTTGTTTTATTGTTCAATTTATTTTTGGAAAGTGGAAGAGGAATGAGCAAAGCAAAAGCATGTCATTGTCAAACTCATAATAAATAATGGAAATGACGCATGGAATGCGTATGAGTATGAGTATGTCATGTGTTGAACTACCAGGACCTTAGTTCCGTCTATGTCTTCGTGACAAATCATAATTAAACATTCAAATAATTACCAGTAGTTAAAATCTAAAGTTATGTTATGATGCACTTAACCACAATTATTTACTGTGCTCTGCATGCACCCACCGACCCACCCTCGAGTCAATCAACTATGTAGTCAAAATCCACACTTTAGTTTATAGTTTTAGTTTCTTAATGCTTTTTGAAAGGCTGACACTAAAAACTCATGTTATTTGTTATTTATGTTATGTTTTAATTGTAGTTTATGTTTATACACAGGGTGGTTCATAACAATTTTCTTCCCTTGTCTAATGGGAGTGGGAATGCGTGCCATATATTTTGCTAGACCCTTTTTAGAAGAATTCAGTCATTTCTCTTTGAAATCTGATGCATGCAACGCCGTGAACTGCGCCACGAGCCATTTATTGTATCGGGTGCGCGAACACGACCAAAAATTGTCAGTTTGAATGGATGAAAATGGAGAAACATGTCCGAACCTTAGAATTTTGAAAAATTGGTTATACGTTATGACCACGAAAAAAAAATTAGAAAGAAAAAAATTTGACCACGAATTTCTTAATTTCTCAGGTTTTCAATTTGTTTTTATAAAAAAAATTCACAATTTGCCAATTTTACAATATTTTGGACTTGTTTCTATCAAATAAAATTTTCAAAAAGTCATTTTTCGGACGTGATTTTATAAATAGAAACCTGAAACTCGTCAAATTCTTCATTTGTTGGACTTTCATTTTTCGATGAAAAATCCGATTTTTTGTTGATGTTGCCTAATATATTTTCGCCGTTTCTCATTCAACATCGTTGCGCGGATCAGATCATAAAAACAGAAATGGTTTGTCAAATTCTATATAAATGAATATCTCCGATTTTCAGTTTCAAGGAATAGTAATTAGTTTTGGACCACCTTGTGTATGCAATATTTTTATTTAATGTATTTATGTTGCTGTTGTGCTTTGGAAACACCGACTTGAAATTTTAATACAAACTTTCTGTTTATTTTTTAGTACTCCAAATCAACGACACGGTATTTGAAGAGAATTGAGTTCCAGTTGAGTCTGGTTGAAGAATTGAGTGAAGAGTATGGACTTCAACAGAAATTACGTGAAGGAGTTCGAACCATGGCTTATGCATTCACAATCTCGGAAGGGAGAACAAAAGAACATGCTCTCGCAAATGTCAAGGCTGGTTTTCGGGAATGCACGGAGCAGCTATGTATATTAGAGTCACAATTAGAATTATTACTTGGATGTTTCAAAATGGAAATGAAAGGTAATTGTCTTTACCTCCTTATTACGATGCATTTCTGATAAGTTGTAGCGCTTGACTTCGTCAACTACTTTTGTGAAGGTTCTACTCCCAAAAGCCTAACCGTTTGGCCACTGGGTTACCAAATGTACTTTGTGACGTCATTTGAACCCGTGACGTTTTCATGACGTCACAAAGTGTATTTGGCCCATGTACTTGTATTTCTAGTAGGGGTCAAACGGTGTGACTTTTCGGGGTAAAAACTTTACCAAAGTTGTTTGTAAAGCTCATTATTACGATGCATTTCTGATACGTAGCAGCCCATGGCTTCCTCTACAACTTTTATGAAGGTTCTACCCCCAAAAATCTAACCGGTGTACTTGGTCCATGTGTTTGTATTTCTAGCTGTCAAACGGTTAGACTTTTTGGGGTAAAAACTTTACAAAAGTTATTCATAAAGTCAATGTAACCTCCTTATTACGATGGATTTTTTGATAAGTTGTAGCCCATGACATCCTCTACAACTTTTGTGAAGGTTTTACCACCAGAAACCTAACCGTTTGGCTACTAGGTTACCAAATGCACTTTGTGACTTCATTGGAGTCCGTGACGCTTTCATGACGTCACAAATTGTATTTGGCCCATGTATTTGTATTTCTAAGGGTCAAACGGTTAGACTTTTCGGGGTAGAACCTTCACAAAAGTTATCCAAGAAGTGAATGGCTACAACATATCAAAAACGCATCGGAATCCAAAGACCTCCGTATTTAATAAAGATTTTTTTTTGTAATTTTTAACTAATTTTTGAATTATCGATAGGAATCCAAGGTTTCGCAAGACTCTGTCCCGGTGACGTATTTGAAATCACAATTAAACATGGGTGCCAAAAATGGAAGATTCGTGGAAAAGTTGAAAAAAATGGAACACAGATTTGGGATTTACCGAGTGCAACTTTCCGTGCCACACTGGGTGAATTGATGTACATAAAGGCAGCTGAAGTGAAGACGCTTGGGAAACACATTCTCCTTGGGAATAAATTCTGTGAAATCACTGAATTATTTTCACCACACTCACAACTCATGACTGTTAATTTGAATCCCAGTGGATCACTCAAGTTGAATGTCGTTGTCACTTGGAAGTAAGTTTAAATAATTTATTATCATTCTACTACGACTGATTGTATTCCATTTCGTTCGTGCCTCTTATAATTTTATGTGTGGTTTTCACGAATGAAATTGAAATGATCATTCAGTTTACCACTAAAAAGGAAGCAAGGTTGCAAATTGACTAAAAAAATAAATTATAAACTGGTTTTTTCGCTACTCCGAGAAAGATTTATGAGAAAATAACAAATTATTCAAACAATATAAACCTATACTCGTTTGCAATTCGAAAAAATACCAAATTACGAGACAAAGATGACGTGGTCAATATTTTGTAAAAAGTATATTGAATTTTGGTCATTTTTCATAAAAAATTAGCCACTTGAGCTCATTAATCGGCTCTTTTGCCCCATTTTTCATTAGATTTTGTTCAAAGTTAAATTTTGGCCATTCCAGCCTCAAAGACTAGCCTCTTTTTTCATAACTCGCCAATTTTGGTGCTATTTTTGAACTCAGTGGTCCATAAATTTTAAATTGGATTTGACCTATTTTTGTTTCATACACTAGTCAATTTACTCAAGACACACCAGATTTTGGCCCATTTTTCATTAGATTTTGTCCGAAATCAAATTTTGGTCATTCTAGAGTCAAAAAGCAGCCAATCTTTTCATTACTCCCCAATTTTTGCGACGTTTTTGAACTCATTCGTACATAATTTACCAGAAATTGGATTTTAGATATGTTCGTTTCATACACTAGTCAATTTACTCAAGACACTCCAATTTTTGGTCCATTTTTTCGTCAGTCGTCAAAAATTTGTAAAAAATTGAATTTCAGAATTTTTTTTTGTCACCATCTTTCTCATTACTATTTTTCGACCGCATTTCTTACTTGAATTTGAATTACTCATAATTTTTTCAACAGATAATATTGACCGTATTTGTGCTAAATTGAATTGGATTTTCGCAATACCGGCCATTATTTTGCTGAATTTTTTGATTGAACTCTGCGTAACATCGCTTCTAGAGTACGAAATGAAATGCATATCGCACTTTTACAACTCCACATTTGAACACAAAAATAAATCACCCGATTTTTTCATTATATTTGACCGAATATTTTATATAATATAAATATATGTTTGTTTCCATAGTCCATTAGATTCAACACT
Organism: Protaphorura glebata; assembly: GCA_034694305.1. NCBI lineage: Eukaryota > Metazoa > Arthropoda > Collembola > Poduromorpha > Onychiuridae > Protaphorura > Protaphorura glebata. Next base: position 9,227 of record JAQFYE010004147.1, read on the forward strand.
TCTAGAAGACAATCACACATCCATTGGGAGATCTGGTGGAAGCTTGAGATCTACCTCTTGTTCTGTAATCTCGCGTGGCTCCGTCGGCACTTCCACATCTTCCAAGAAAAGACGATTGTCACCGACTGAAATGGTTTCAGGGTTTCAACGTCGTTGTTCAAGTTCCGGGGGGTCATCCTCGGATGGGTCATTGAACCTCAAAGTCAACATGAAATCTTCCGGAGCATTCTCTTCCTCCGAGGACACCACACCTCCCAATACAATCCCACGTGGAACACTCCAAGGAATTGGAATTAGTCAAACGTCAACCAATTCAAGGTCAGTTTCCATAAACGACACCTACGGATAAATCAGTGTCGCGTTTTTTTTTACAGTAATATGGAATACCTAGGTTTCCCTTCCATTATTTGGTTGTACTGGGGTTCAGTTCCTCGGACCTCCATTGACTATGGGTGCTTTAAAGAAGTTTTTCCTCAAAGTTAGGTTTCTCTACTACTAAGGGTATAGTACGGAAACCTGGGTATTCGGTGACCGGGTGACTTAGTCGCTTGGAGGGTATCTATCCGCCATTTTGTTTTTCGGAGGGATTGACCTTTTTATTTTGTCATCAAAAGGAAGCCTTCTAAAATAATTTAGAAAGCCTTTTTTAGTCATAAAAACAAGAAAGCCCTTTTTTTTGGTCATCAAAATTTCCCAAATCCGCCATCTTGTTTCGGAGGGAAAAAATCAGCCATTTTGTTTTTCGGAGGAAGAAAATTTGCCATTTTGTTTTTCGGAGGGAAAAAGTCCGCCATTTTGTTTTTGGGAGATTCGGAGCACGTCCTGTTAAGAACAGCTAATCTTAGTCATCAGAACTTTTTCAGACTGAATTTTTATGTTATCCTTATTTTTGTATTGTTAAATTGTATATTGACTGTCTTTCATTCCAGACACTCTGCTCTCTGGGAACGAAGTTTGGACACGATTGGTGGTGCTGGTCTGAAAGACCTTGACCTTGATGACAAATCTGCGGCCTCTCGCTCAACTCGAAGTGGATCTTGTTCATTTAGATTTTCCCCTATGATGCCAGCTAATAAGACTGCTAAACTTTCAACAACGACGGTGACGTCAGGGGGGTCAACTGCAATGACCTCGACCTCGGGGTCATCCATTACTCCTGCGACGACGACAACGACTGAAACTGAAACTGAGACTGAGTCACAGTCTGGGTCAGGGTCAGATAGGAAATGGTCCGGGTCAGATTCGGATCCGAGTGGGAATTTTACATTCATGAAAAAACGACCGAGTAATTCATCTCAAGAAATGGGCGGATATTCAGGGATGAAGAAGTATCCGGATATTGAACGTATGGATGAGATTGGCTTCTCGGCTGATGATGATGAAGATGATGGACAGGGAGGTCATGGGTTGGGTCACACGAGGAGATTGTCCGGCCTCATGTCTCTCAGGGAGTCCGTCATTAAATTGTCTTCCTTATTGGAGGATATTCAAGGTCAATATCCAGAGTTAGAGCTCTTGGAGATGCATGTCGCGAATATTGAGAAAATGATTCAGGTGAGTCAATTATCAACTGTATGGGGTACCCTCACTAGGCCAAATATGAAACATACCACAATTTACGAAAGGATACTGCAGAAAAGGCACGGCAAAAGATCCCCTGTCAGAATTGGCTGCATTTGGGATATGTTATAGCCCTTGACCTCCTGATCAACTTTTGTGAAGGTCCCAACCCTAAAAGTCGCACTATTTAGGCGTCGGAAATACACGGGGGCATGTACTACGCCATGGCGGATTCGACGTAGCACATGCCCCCCGTGTATTTCTGGCGCCCAAACGGGGGTGGGACCTCCACAAAAGTTGTTCAGGAGGTCAAGGGCTACATCATATCCAAAACACAGCCAATTCTGATTCTGACGGGATCTTTTGCGGTGCCCTTTCTGTAGTATTCTTTCTACCACTTCTGATCATTCCAACTACTAGGGGTACCTCCTCTATGCTAAGTGGAAAGACCCACGGTATACGACAAATGTGCTCCTGCTAGTATTTTTCGTAACACTCAAGGTACCTTTTCTAGCCGAATTGGAAAACAACCCACTCTCTACCAAATTGTGTTCCTGTGTTTGACCATGGCCTACCTCGAATATGATTTAATTTCATACGTGTTATGTTGTAAAATATGTTGGGATTAAATGTGAAATGATTCATGGTCCGCGTATTTACAGCAGTTAACTGTGAATTTATTATTTATGTTGGGATTTGTGTTTTAAATGTGGGGATTGTGGTGAAATCTTTCCAGAGTCCATGTTATGGGTCATCCACTTCCAGTCTAAACATTGAGTCTGCTCTTGAATGCTTTGATTTCTTGGACTCTGTCACGATTACTGAGGACAGTCCGACGGGTGGGACTGGATCCACGGAACACATTCTGAGTCCAGATCATCAGACTAGGGCTGTCAACCCCATCTTTCACATTGCTCCTTCGACTTCTCGTTACCATCATAGACCCTCTTCTAATGTGAGTCTTTCATCAATTGTTCAGCTAATTTGCCCCTTTGTGGTTCGAATCACCAGGATCCGCCAAATTAGCCCACCTTACCATATTCTGCTTCTTTTCTTTGTTCGTCATCGCATTTTCTGTTTTTTTTGTATAATTTGTATTTTCTTTTTGGTACTAAAATTTTTCCTACTATTATGGCCTGCCTTCTCTAGCGAGGATCGGATTTTCTAGTATTTCATAATATAAATGTGATTTTTTTGTGAATTAGGAAATTCTTGACCCGAAAATGACGGCTAGAACGACAGACTCTGGGATTTCATCCATGGGACATGGGTCACACTCTAGAACTCCATCTCCACCAGGGTCAAGGAATTTGTCACCGATTCAAACACTCGTGACTGGAAATCATCAATTGGACACAGCACTCGAAGCTCACATTTATATTTGTCTTCAATTGATTCATGTACAACTCCAAATAATATTATCAAATTATTTTTAAGTCAATTTAATTTTTGATAATCATGATTTTTTTTTTAAACGTAGATTTTGGGTTCATTCGGACCATTGAAATGTCGTGAGAAAGAAGCCGTGAACAAACTTCAGCAACAAGGAATGATTTTAGGGAATATTTTGAGTCGTGTGAAAAATGAGACTGCCACAAATGGATTATCTGAACTCGCTTCACTTCCACAATTACAGGTATTCCAAATTTCAAGAAATATTTTAGGGTGGTTCATAACCGATAATTTTCAGAAATTTTTTGTAAATTATCACACAAATATTGCGGGAACAATAGGAAGCTATTTTTCAAAATGTGTGGGGCAACCTGTGACAATTAGTCTGTGAAACTCCCTGTTATAATTAATGTATGAAACAACCTACGACAACTTATCTATGAAACACCCTGTGACTTGTGACAGTCATGCACTGTCAATTAATGTGATTATTAATCAGTATTGCTTTGTTTAGGTTTTATGGGAAAAAATCACTGACACGGGGTCTCCTCTGTGCACTTCGGCTGACCAAGCAATCCATGGTCTTGAGGAAGAAATCCGACCAATCATTACATTCAAATACCCATTGAATGAATTGTCATTGTCCAGTAAAGTCAGTCGTCTTCTTGTTCAACAAATGCTTCACACGGCAGGTGATCTGAATGTTGTGAGGCCTGGTCAGATCATCTCCGTCTTTCAATTCCACATGTTCTTAAGACCACATGAACACTCATTTCATAAATTAGTCGAGGATTTGGCCGATGAGGGTAAGCTTTTGGATTTCTTTTAATGTCTGCGGTCCTTGGTTCAATTCCTGGTGGGGTTTTTAATCCATGTGGTCACCGGTTCAATTCCTAGTCGGATTTTCTGTTCCATGACCTCCTTGAGTCAATTCCTGGTGGAGATTTATATTCCATGAGGTCACCGGTTCAATTCCTGGTCGGGTTTTCTATTCCATGAGGTCACCAGTTCAATTCCTGCCCTGGCTTTATGGTCCATGAGCTTTTGCTTTTGTTGTACGAATTTGAACTGAAGACGGCGTTTGAATGACTATAACTATTATAATAAACAATTTGTTTATTATTTTGATTAATTATTATGTTTGTTTGTGTGTTTTTGTATAGAAATTATAAGAAACCGTCTTCTGAATGAAAATAATGTGGCAGCTTATATAAAAACTTTGCCAAGAAATGTTCCGTCGAGGATTGTACTCATTACACTAGTCCGTTTCCTACTTCATGCAAAGTCAGAAGTCCAAAAAGTTGTCAAAGAATTTTTTGAAGAAGTCAACAAAGTACCAGCGTGGAGGCGACAGGTAAAATATTTTTACGTCGTTAATACGATTCATAAAAGAATCATCGGTTTTTAAATAGGCTTCGAATCTATGATTCATATTATGGAATTGATCGTAATAACGAGGTTTTTGTGAATTTGATTTCAGATAATCGAGAGTGGACGTGAAATGTTAGAATTCCATTCATCGGAGGATCGAGAATCAGCCTGTATTTTATTGGGTCTTCTGAATGCAACTCAATCAATTGAAGAATTAGCTTATAGTGCTCAAACAGACAATGGACTAGAAGTTAGAATCGCAGCTAAACAAGCACTTTTATTATTAGGAGCTGATGAAGGACAACGCATTCATCATCAGCTCACGCTCTCAACCCATGGGTTTCAAGGCTTAGCTGT
>JAQFYE010004148.1:0-13905 GCA_034694305.1 Protaphorura glebata
CGTCTTACCGAGTACAAGTCTTGCTGCACATTTAAGAAACTTTTCAATAGGCTTAAGATTACATGAATTAGCCGTACACCAAACACAGGCTAAATAATTAATGTGTGGAAAAATCAGACTTTTTATTAGTATACCCAAATTCTCATTAGAGAGTACAGGTCTCAGAGTGTACAACGGAGATAATAATACAGGGCGTTTCATATCTCTTAGACTACTTAGAATTTGGCGCTTCGCAAACTCAATTAAATATTTGTTGACGTCAGTGCAAAGAAAATGTAAAAAAAATCCGAAAAAAATTAAGTTCAAATTTCTAAAAATAAAATTCGGAATCTAAAAAGATTAAATTTTCAAAAAAAAGCAAAATTTAGAAGAAAAAATTAACAAAATTGAAAAAGAAATCCAAATTGCATTTATGACATAGGTCTGGAAATATTTTGTCTAAATTTTGTTTGTTTTCGAAATTTTAATATTTTTAGATTCCGAATTTTATTTATTTTGAGAAATTTTGATATTATTTGTTTTTCTGATTTTTTTTAAACACTTTTTTGCACTGACGTCAACGAATATTTAATTGAGTTTGCGAAGCGCCGAATTCTAAGTAGTCTAAGTGATATGAAACGCCCTGTACTGCAAATGCTTGCCCTACATGTTTAAAATGAAAACATGTTCTGTATTATGCTTCCAATATTCGGATAGCAAACGTTTGTTGTCAATACGCACTTCCAAAGTTCGAATGTTGACATTTGAAGAGTGTTCCATACACAGGGTGGCTCGCAATCACGTGGCGAATGTTTTCTTCCAAATGCTTATATAGTCAATGAAAAATCGACTTTCTCCAAATCGGTCAAACAAAATTATAATTGCATGGGTAAAGAAACACATGGCATGCTTGATTATTACAGTGCAGTGAATACTGAACGATTTTTTGAAATTTGATTGGTTTTTTGAATATGGTTTGAAGTGTAGACCGCGATGGATGTTCAAGCTACCCAGGCCACCCGAACAGATCGGTCAGTCAACAACCCTCGCGGTTTGCACTTCAAATAAATTCGCTTTTCCTAGAGAAAATGATGCATTGAATGAAAATAGACAAGGATATTCGAATTAAAATTTGTTATAATAGTGGTGGTGTTCCACAGATTTTAATGTGAAACAAAAGTGTGAGAAGATATCACAGAAAATGGTAGTAAAATAATTAAGGCCGTAGAAGTTACATAAAATCCGCGAATAGAAAAATTAAAACAAGACTGTAAGTACAAAAATATATATAAACAAATAAATTGAGCTTGTCCGCTGCTTCTATCATTGGACTAGAGAGTTATACAATCAAAAATATATATAATAAACAGTTGAAACAACGAGATTATTGGGGAGTGTCACAATGACATGTGACGTGCATGCGTGACGTAGGCGTTGCTTAGCAACTAAAATGAGATAAAACTTTGAGTCCAGTCTTTGTGTAGGAAATGCCCGCTAGATGGTATATGCGTTAGTGCCATCCTCCATGTCCACCACCATAACCACCACCAAATCCTCCACCGAATCCGCCGCCGCCGCCACCGCCACCGCCGCCGAGACCGTGTCCAGGGGCATAGATTGGTGGATTTTTATGATGACTGGCAGTTTCACGGTGGACATGAGCTTCGGTCTCACCGTGACTGTTTGTATGTTTGTGTTCTTCTGTTTCACGGTGTTGGTGAGATTGATCATGATGGTGGACGGGTTGGTAGACATATTGTTTGTGCAAATGATTTTTGTGAAGGTTGTGCACTTGGGAATGCAAATGATGGTTATGGATTTTGTGGAGATGGTGTTGGTTGACCACGTGTTGATGTTCATGATGTTTGTGGACGAATTTCTCGTCACGGTGGTGATTGTGGATGATTTTCTTATGTTGGGAATTATGGGTGTTGAAATGTTGGACACTGTGCGTTGGATTGTGGTGCGTTTGATGGCTGTGTGTTTCACGCACTTGCGTTGGTCCGTGTGAGTGGGTGTTGTGTCCTTGGACAACTACTTCCGGTTCGTGGAGACCGTGACCGTAACCTCCGCCACCGCCACCGCCACCGCCTCCACCGTAACCTCCGCCTCCACCGCTACCTCCGAATCCACCTCCATATCCTCCATGTCCCGGCTCGCTGGATACAACGACTACGCAGCCGATGACCTAAAACATTTCGGAAGTCAGAATTTTTGAGTACATATTTCACAATTTTTTTTTCTCGGATTTTTAGAGTAATTTCAAAATTTTATTACAAATATTGTATTCAAGTTTTTCAAAATTATTGGAATTTCTCAGTAAATATCGTTATCTCGAATATTTTGAAATTGTATGCTTGTCAATAAAGGAAAAGTGTTAAAATCTATGACACTGGCAAAAAATTCAAAGCAATGTAACTGAAAATCCTCGATGTTTTATTAAGAATTCTCACCAGAAGTGCACAGATGGTTTTCATCTTGAAGCACGAATAAATAAATAAATAAACCACGGAGGGAAATTAAAAGTGCAACTAAAATGAGTTGTCTAAAACTTAATAGAATTAAATTAAAAGAGTCTTGATTGCCTTGTACTTGGTAGTCCGTCCAAGCTACAATAAATTAAATTTTAAGTCTCGGCTCTTTTATATTCTGATCTGGTGGGTCAATATGGCAGGCGATATTCGGCGGGTAAATGTTGTCGCACCGCGACGGAACCGGCGCGTAAGGGACCAAAATCATTTGTACGCTAATCGTAAGATTAAAAGTGGTCATACGAATGGCAGACGGCGGCAGCGCTTATGCGCCTAGTTTGTCATGTAAGCAATTCATTACGACTGCGACGAGATATGCTCCCGTTACCAAAAATTATCAGGAAATCTTTTATCGTATTGTTTCCATATTTTACTGCTCTGTTTACTCCAAAAAATTATTAATGAATGAGAATGTGAATTTTTATTACCTCTTCCTGTAAATATGCACTACAATAAAATAAATAGGAAGTAGGGGGTACCGGTGCTGGTGTGTTTCGTCATGGTGGTAGATGGGTTGGTAGACATATTTGTTTGTGCAAATGATTTTTGTGAAGGTTGTGACCTTGGGAATGCAATTGATAGTTGTGGATTTTGTGGAGATGGTGTTGGTTGACCACGTGTTGATGTTCATGATGTTTGTGGACGAATTTCTCGTCACAGTGGTGATTGGGGATGATTTTCTTTACGGGTAGAATAGGTGTTATAATTTTGGACAGTGTGTGTCGGTTTGTGGATCATTTGATGGCTGTGTGTCTCACGCACATGCGTAGGTCCCACAGAGAGCGTGTTGTGTCCGTGGACAACAACCTCGTCTCCGTGACCGTGACCGTGACCATATAACCTCCGGCGTAACCGCCACCGCTTCCTCCGAATCCACCTCAATATTCCCCGTCAGCAGGCGCGCTGGAAACAACGGATATGCAGTCCAAGGCCTAAAACGTTTTGGAAATTTAAAAATTTCATTTTTTTTTAAATTCGTCTGATTTTTCTAACGATGTATTGGTCGTGTCTGTGCCCATTGTGGTTACTGCTGCAGAGGGTGGACAATACACAATACATATTAGTACATGAACAGGACAATTTCAAAACCAAATGGACTGTTCAAAATAATTGATTCACCATACAAATTACTAATATTAAGTCCAGCTTACACTTGGTTTTAGCAAGTAATGTAGTAATTACTAAATTCAGGGCACAATTATATAAGCATAGGCATAAGCACATTCTTATCATTGTATATGTATGTACAATAGAATGCATTTGATCTGAAGAGCAGAGAGTCTATGGATTTTGCTTCTTCTCTCTCTCTCCGACTTACTTACGTTTGAACTGTACAGGGGCAAAGACATGAATTCTCTGTCAATAAAGCTTGTACTGTTTTTTTTTGTATTTCATCTTCTATTGTTTCCTTCCGCCTCCCTTTTTCAGATTTTGTTTAATTTTGAGAATTAGGGCAGTTATCACATCCCAAAATAAACGTGGACAATAATCTACCCAGAATGTACGCGCTATAGAGGTTTGAAATACCCGTTATAAGGTAAACGAGAAGATCCGGCGTTTATTTTCAAAAATAAAAAATTGACCTAGGGGTTATCCGAGACCGGCGACAAATCGTGAGCGGCTTTAATTGGAAGATTTACGGTATTAGAAACCCTGCTCTTTGAACAAGCCTCAAATCCTGAGATAGGAAAGAATAGCACACAAAGGGAACGGTAGCACGGGATCCGTGTATTTTTAGGGGCCAAGTGGTGCAACTTTTATGGGTACATCTTTCACAAATGATGTTTTGCAGGTCACGAGCTATAATCCAAAATACAGCCAATTCCGACAAGGGAGCGTTTGGTGTGCTCTTTGTGCAGTATCCAGATTCGTATGAGAGTAGAATGGGCAGGATAGGAATGCGGCTCTAAAGTTTTATTTTTATCCTTTGTTATATTGATCTACACTTGAAAATCTATGTCTATAAAATGCAAACGTGTATTACGTGTGTGCTATAATGACACCATGAACAATCCGAGACCAAGTCCGAATCCGAAACCAAAATACGAGTAAATTCCCGAGCGAGATTTACCTAGCGTAATAAAACTGGCTTTTAGTTAGGCATCACATTAGAAGCCAGCCCGTAAAAACCTGGACATACGTGTCAACTCAGATAAGCTTAAAGCTTTTGGAGTTTTCCGTACATATTCGTTGTAAGGCGTATTTTTGGACATCTGGATTACAAGTAATTAGGGCCATTACATTCAATATTTTCTCAGTTTATGCAAATCCAGATTTACCCAGAAACCCTACAAAAGTGGGTTAAACCGAGCTCCGTCTGGTTGTGTTTTGTTCGATTCGCGGCCTTGGCCACTTTTGATCAGGATTTTCTTCTCAATGAGGGTTTACTTATGATCGAGTCGGATGTAAATAATGTGAGCCAATTTTGGTTGTTTGTAAAAATAGTTTGTAGTTTATTAAATTGGCCTAATTATTTTATGCATAACAATTATTACAACATGACGTAATATGTTAGCACAATCCAATCGCATCTTTTAGTCTGTCCGTTTTCTGTAGATATCCGTGCGCTTGCATGCTTGCTTATTACAGTGCAGTGAATACTGAAGGTTTTTTCAAAATTTGATTTGCTTTGTGGATCACTAAAAACTACTCTACAGAATAAAATTGATTTATTTTATTCAGGTGTTTTGAGGGTAATCTACATAGTACTACATATTGCTGTGCATACGTTTATTTGAACTGTAGACCGCGATGGCCGCCGTGTTATCCCTTCAAGCTGCCCATGGAGCCCGAATAGATCGGTCAGTCAACAACCCTCGCGGTCTGCACTTCGAATTTCTTTTCCCTAGAAAAAATGATGCATTGAATGAAAATACACAACTTCATATGAATTATAATTGGTAGTAATAGTGGTGGTGTTCCACAGATTTTAATGTGAAACAAAAGTGTGGGAAGATATCGCAGAAAACGGTAGTAAAATAATCAAGGCGTAGAAGTTACATAAAATCTGTGAATAGAAAAATTAAAAAACAAGATCTCTAAGTAGTTTGATGAGTACAAAAATATATATGTAAAAAATAAATTGAGCTTGCCCGCTGCTTCTATCATTGGACTAGACAGTTATACAATCAAAAAATATATAATAAACAGTTGAAACAACGAGATAATTGGGTAGAGTCACAATGACATGTGACGTGCAACGCGTTGCTTAGCAACTAAAATGAGATTAAAGTTTGTGTCGAGTCTTTGTGTAGGAAATGCCCGCTAGATGGTATATGCGTTAACGACCATATGAGTTCCATCCTCCATGTCCACCGCCATAACCACCACCAAATCCTCCACCAAATCCACCGCCGCCGCCACCGCCACCGTGACCGTGTCCGTGAGCATAGATTGGTGGATTTTTATGATGACTGGCAGTTTGATGGTGAACATGAGCTTCGGTCTCACCGTAACTGTTTGACTGTTTGTGTTCTTCTGTTTCACGGTGTTGGTGAGATTCATCATGATGGTGGATTGGTTGGTAGACATATTGTTTGTGCAAATGATTTTTGTGAAGGTTGTGCACTTGGGAATGCAAATGATGGTTATGGATTTTGTGGAGATGGTGTTGGTTGACCACGTGTTGATGTTCATGATGTTTGTGGACGAATTTCTCGTCACGGTGGTGATTGTGGATGATTTTCTTATGTTGGGAATTATGGGTGTTGAAATGTTGGACACTGTGCGTTGGATTGTGGTGCGTTTGATGGCTGTGTGTTTCACGCACTTGCGTTGGTCCGTGTGAGTGGGTGTTGTGTCCTTGGACAACTACTTCCGGTTCGTGGTGACCGTGACCGTAACCTCCGCCACCGCCACCGCCTCCACCGAATCCACCTCCATAACCTCCATGTCCGGGCGCGCTGGATACAACGACTACGCAGCCGATGACCTAAAAAGTTTCGACAATTTTGATGTTTTTCAATATTTCAAATTTTCTTGCTTTTTATTAGAGTAATGTCAAAATATTCTTCGAAGTATTGCTTTGAATTCGTCAAAATTATTCGAATTTCTCAGTAAATATTGTTTTCTCAAAAATTTTGATATTTTGTCCTTGTAAATATGTGAAAAGTGTTAAAATCTATGACACTTGATAAAAATTCAAAGCAATAAAACCGAAAATCCTACGATTTTTTAAGTTAAAATTCTCACCAGAAGTGCACAGATGGTTTTCATCCTGAAGCACAAATAAATAAATAAATAAACCGCGGAGAGAAATTAAAAGTGCAACTAGAATGAGTTGTCTAAAACTTAAAAGAATTAAATTAGAAGAGGCTTGATTGCCTTTTGGTTGGTAGTCTGTCCAAACTACAATGAATTAAATTTTGAGTCACACCTCTTTTATATTTGCTGATTCTGTGGGTCAATAATGCAGGCCACACTGGGAATATTCGGCGGGTTGTCGCACCGCGCCGGAACCGGCGCGTAAGGGGCCAAAATGATATTGCACGCCAATCGTATATTTGGGTGGCAGACAGCGGCAACACTTATGCACCTACTTAGTCATGTAAGCAATTCATTACGACTTACGTTACCCAAAATTATCAGGAAATCTTTCGCATATCGAGAGCGACAAAATAATCTTATTGTTTCCATATTTTGCTGCTCTGTTTACTCCAAAAAAAATGTTAATGAATAGGAATGTGAATTTTTATTACTTTTTCCTGTAAATATGCACTAAAATAAAATAAATAGGAAGTACGGGGATACCGCACCGCAGAGCTAGTCCTTTGGTCCCATTCCAAAAAAAGTTGTTTGTGCTTTTTTTTGCATTTACACTAAAAAAAACTGCAAAGTAAAGTAAAGTAATTAGAACTTGACTTAACTACTAATAATGCCCCCAACCAAACCACAACTTTCCATTTTTCAAGAGGAATTTAATTTTTCCTGTTTAACGCTACGCTACGATGCACTGCACTCTAAGTAGAAAAAATCATTATAATTTTGTTTGACCGACGACCGTGCAATTTTGAAGAATTCAATTGTGAGATATTACGTGAACGACGGCCCCGTCTGTACGTGCGTGAGTATGCAGACTGTATGCTCTATTACATTTTATGTATTTACAAGATTCATCTCCATTATGGGCGGAAGTTCTCATGAGAATCATATTATATAACTCAGAATGTGAACATTTTTCATTTATTTCTTATTTTTCACTTTTCAATTATCACTTATCAGGAATCTGACAACTTAATGGCATGACAAGGTAATCACTTCAAATGGTACAACAGTTTAGTGTCCGCTATTGCCACTGCTAGTGTTATGCTCTAAGGGTATTTGCATTTCATTCACATTTTAGTACATCATTGTTTCACGTTATACCGAGGGTTTACCATATTCACTTCGTTATAACGAGGTTTTATTGTATTTGTTACATTATAACGAATTTATACTACATTTTCTTTATCAAAAATTGAATCTACTGAATTTTGTGCATTATGATGAGGTCTCATTCCGTTCACTTCTTTATAGCGAAGTTTTGCCGTATTCTTTACGCTATAGCGAAGTTTAACCGTACTCTGTAAGTTATAGCGAAGTTTTGCCGTATTCTGTACGTCATAGCGAGGTTCTATTCCGTTCACTTCATAATACATATAGTAAAGTTTCACATTCTGTGCCTTATAACGAGGTTTTATTACATTTTCTTTATTGCAACGACGTTTTTCTGCATTTCTTTCATTGTAACAAAGGTATATGTATAACCTGTAGCCCCGCCCAGGTACATTCTGAATCGCTTTTGACACTATGACCTTACTTGACCTTCGAATTTAGATTTGTACATAATTCCTGCTGACATGTCCGTCAAGATCACGTGTCTACATTGGTTGAAAAATATTAAAATTAGCCGGCGTGCAGACGTAGTAATATCGGTAGCTGTACGTGGGTTCAAATCCTACTGGCCGCACATTTTTTTTCTCCAATGATTTTGGTGGCCAAAAATCAGGTTTGACTTACCTCTTACAACTTAATTTAGACAAAATATTGTCTTTAAAGCAAATTTTAATGCAAAAATCAAAATTTTTCTATTTAACTTTGACGCATTGTGGCAAAAGCGCCCAGAATTTGGTGTTTCCGAGGATAAGAAGTCGGAGTCTACATGAATGAATTCACTTTGTCAGTTTGCCAACCACGATTCACTTTTGACTTCAATAGTGAATCGATTAAGTAATAATTTTTTTCTCTAAACGTTCAAGTCTCATCTGAGTGAGAATTCATACATCATATAAATGCATCATTCCATAATCCGCTCGTCCATTAATTGTTATGGATTATTGTTATTGTTGACTTCCCGTTCAGTCAAGCCGTTTAAGATTTGACACACTTTTGAGATGCAGATGCAGATGCACTTTACGTACTTGTTTTGTAGGATGGGCTCGAGCTGGTTTTAATGGAATGTTGTTTCTTACGCAATGCAGCGATTGAGAGTTGACCGGGTTCAATTGTAATGGTAACAATTAATTCACTCACGAATCCAGAAACAAGTTTTCATCATGGCTATTGTATTGACGGAAGTTTAACATTACGCTTATGAGGAAAATAAATCATACATCGTTTGAATCCAGGAAGCATGTCTATATATTTTGGCAAATGTAAATCATGTCATTCAATCTACCCACACACTTATCATAATTTTCATTAACCAGCTCAAGGGCTACAATTTGAGTGCATGTGGTATTGCAGCGCAACTTTTTTAGGCATGTGTATTCAAATGTATGAAGACACGTGACAAATGGTGTTCAATTTAGCTAATGAGTTTTAATTTGATCTCCACTTGAGACTTGAAGAATTTTCTCCGTAGTCCGTACGTAAGGTACTTCCTATTTGTCTTTGTCATTGTTTACATTTATCTTTATTAGTGAGAAATATTAAGTAAGTTGACATGATTTGCTTCCGTGAATGAGCTAAATAAATTTGATTAGCATAATAAGCTGCTACCGTGAAAAAAAAATTGTTGTGCTGAAAAATTGTGTCATCGCGCGCGCAGCGCAAAGACTCAGCGGCAGTCCGGACGGAAGTAAGATTGCAATCGTTTAATTGCGTGTATTAGTAAATAATAAGTTTTGTTTTATTTACATTTCCATGTTTCACAAGGAGATTTCTTGAGGAAAAGAAATTAGTTGTTTTCTTTTATGATGCAAAATGATACAGATTTCACACACACACATGTGAATGATGTGAATCCTCGACACCACGTGTTAATGGCGGTAACTCATCAACTATCCTGACCATTCCTCTAAATTGACCTCTTGACCGCGCAGAAATTTTGAGTGATTGTTGTCGGTTGTGTCTGCAGGTATGAATACTGACTAAAATAATCAAACCAAAATTTATGGCGTATTCGAATTGAGAATTTTGTTTTAAATTTTTAGGCTTGGCCCGCGCAATATACACGGATATATCAAATTCTGGCGCTGAAGTACAAAAACACGTGATAACACTCGAAATGTTGTTGATGAGGTTATATTGTCTGTTTCAAGTTCAAGTACACAAGTCCAACATTTTTGTACAAATTAGTATGCAATTTTGCTCAGTAATTAATTACTAACAAAATCTGCTATATTAACCTTAACGACTTGGGATTTCACTAACCACGTAGTTTGACCTTCAAAGTCACTATTTGAAAAGTTATATAATCTTTTTTTAATTTTTTAACCAGACTAGACATGTACATGTTGTATATGAACTCGTATGCAGTTTCTTTGGTGAAACTCGACTTATTACGTAATGCGTATTAAAATTTCCGTATATTAAAAAAAATTAATAGCTTCATCTAAACATGAAAGGAAGAAGAAGAATATTTAATGGCATACCGTTACACTGCCCTGCCCTGCCCTGCCCTAAGAAATTAAATAGTGGCCAACATGGCATTATCGCTCACGCACCACCATTAATTAAGATAAACCGCCAATTTTGGGCAGATGAGTGAAGAATACAAAATACTGCGCACCGTGGAGAAAATCAGGGAAGATCTCACGACTTAATTTAATTAATGGAAAGTGGTGGGTTTGATCTAATATGGACATTATTTCCTAATCAGACGTGTCACGAATAAGGAAGTGACAGCAGGTTAACGTACGGAATACGATCTTCATTCTCCTCTTAAACAATTTAATCGTAATAAATGTCAACAACACAATGTAGAACATTGTTGATTGTCCAAACAAACAAACAAGTGACCAGACCAAATGGCCTGGCTCAAATTAAATTGAATGGCTGGCGGTAAACACAAAGGTGAATAAATCCTGGTAGGGCTTGAAGCCAAATGACGACAGCAACAATAGACGAAGTCAAGCCCCAAGAATTGGCTATTGTCCTAAACGTGTGTCATCTTTTAATGACCATGTTTCTGGTTGCTTACATAATAAAAAACGATTAAGAAGCACAGAGAAAGTTATTGACCTAAAACTTTTGGGCTTTGAAAGCAAAATGAATTCATCTGAAGTGAACATCAAACCGAAACCGAAACTGAACCCCACAAAGAAACCAAAAAGGGAAATTCTGGGATCTTTTGTTAGTTACCGAATTGGGTCGGTTCAAAATGTAAGGACTCATTGGTAGTATGTATCCTGGAACCCGAACCGGTTGTAGATTTACCCGAACCGTTCCGATTTCACTAGACACCCACACCCTTCTACGCTCCGAATTGATTTTTTTCTGAGCTGAGCTAATGAGGAAGGAGATCGGGTGTGATGATAAATGCGCCACGCTTTATTCCAAGTCAACCGGAGGCAGTTGAGAAAGACAATTGAATTTCTACTCCCGCTCCGCTTAATAGATTCCGGGCCTGAGCCCCCGAAATTCGCCTTGGCACTCGTTCAGAATAATTTACTACTTTTTTTCGGTTTAGATTATAAAATGTTAAAAAATAATAAAGTTTTGACTGTTGCAAATTTTGTTGACGGATTTCTGTGTCAAAATGTTTTTATTTTGACATCGATGTCCCTTAAAATTGGTAAACCAGTCGCCCTTTCATGTAATTTCAATTTTTGAATAAATTTTGGATTTCTGTTCACAATAAAGAAATTGAAGGTGTGTCATCATGCGACGTCATTCTTGACCCACGGCATTGCGTGACACTTAATTCCAATTCTATTGCGTATTAAGCTACGCGTTACATGATAGGACCACCAACCAACCTCTAAAAATCTACGTCAACTAACTACATAACTTGAGTGATGACATTATGAGACATTATGTAAGCAAATAAATTATGATTTGAATGATTAATGTCAGCTATGCTCTGTGTGTAATCTCATTAAGAATGGAAACAAGCGTTAAACGTTTTTTTGTCATGCTTATGGTTTGTCCATTGAGCGTCGGTCGAAATATTAACGAGATAAATTGCAGTGGCGTATTTTTGCAAGTTATGCCATCCATCCGCGTTGCTTATTCCAAATAATTGAATAATAAATTAATAAGTACACGCAGTTGAAGTATTTAACCAAATATCTGGTGCAGAGCAGGAATTGAAATCTTTCTGTCTCTCTTCTTATGGACGTGTCAAAATTTGCAAATTACATATGTTACACATTGTTAAATGTAGGTCTAGCCGTATTGTCGTCCATATGATGTAAGGTTAAGTTGACCTGTGATATTGCATAATAATTATTTACGCACTTTGTTACTCCCATCATATTTAATATGGAACTTTTTGGAGAGTTCGACATTCATTAGAATTCCACCACAGGGTGTTTCATAATTTTTTGATCTTAAAATTTTTGATTTCTTACAGAAAGTCACTGCTGGGCATTACAGAGAAAAATCATTCCGCCGCAGAGCGTTTCGTAGATTAGTTGTCATAAAATATTTCACGGAATAGTTGTCAGCGGGTGTTTTATAGTTTCTTTCTTAAAAATTTAGATTTCTGAAGGAATGTCACTGCTGGGCATTACGGGGAAAGCACTCCGCTACAGAGTGTTTCATAGATTAGCTGTCAGAGGGTAGTGTTTCATTAATTATTTTATCTTAATAATTCAGATTTTCTATAGAAAGTCACTGCTGGGCATTACGGAGAAAAAACATTCCGCCACAGGGTGTTTCATAGATTAGTTGTCAGAGGTTATTTCATTAGTTTTTTCTAAAAAAAATTAGATTTAAAACGGAAAGTCACCGCTGTGCGGCGCATTATTGGGTAAGAAGCACTCCGAAGCGGCCACAGGGTGTTTCGCAATAACGAACAAATACTTATGCAATTTGACAAAGTGTTTACTTTGAAAGAAAAACAAATAAAGAAAATGTTAAATAAATCCACTCAAATCTCTCCTAACTCATCTCTCAGACTCGGAAGTAATAAAATGGAGTGTTGAGACTGGCGTTGGTGACGACAGACAGTTTTAAAACATTATTTTATGATCTGTCCTCGTAAAATAATTACGGACAGCTATAAAACTCTCACCCATCTCGAGCCAAGGACGCACAAGGAAGCTCTTTAAGCGGTTATTCACTTGCCTGATTATTTTACAAGGTATTATACGGAAGCGCGAACGTCACCAAAATATTTGTCATCAAAAAGTGAAAGAGTAATATTGATGCCAACTTTTCAACACTGGGTAGCATAGGATTTTCAGGGTAGTTGGTCCGTTTCCCACGAATTGTTATACCTGTTTCATTTTTAGTATGAAATATCTGAATATTTTTTAAATTAAACCATGTAATTCTGTAAATTCAATTACAGATGGGAAAGAAATCGGGAAATCCATGTGGAAGTGGAAGTGCATGTGTGGGAAAATTCTGGGAGGACGTTGCGGGAGTTTGCCGTGATTTGGTCCGCTTACTCGTACAAGGACATTAAATTGGATTGAGTGTTGGAGATAGGGAAGAATAGATTTGATTCCCTCTGGCTCCCCGAAAAATGAATTATCTGGATGGATGGACAGAGAGTGAGACGAACCTAGGACCTGGGTCTTGGGTCTTGAACAAACCAACCGACCGAACACAGCTATCATGTTATGTATACATTTTTTTTTACCCAAGTGCGAAAATCACCCTTTTCGAAGAATAACTCACTTAGTACATTTACTCGCCTCTCTCCCAACAAAAAAGATCTCCGCCGACACCCTTTAACTCATCATCATCAGTATCAGATAGGGTGTATCACTATAATGTACATGTACATGTACTCTTACGAGATTGCACCCTTCACAAAATATCTTCCAATTAATTCTACGCTTTAAACATTTCTTTTTCAATGTTTCAAAATAGATGTGCGTATTTAGGAAGATATTTAGTAAAAAGTACTACCAAGCTTATGAAAACTATGCTGACTAGGCTTCTTTTATAACATAATTGATTACATAACAATTATTAATTATTACAAATTTTGGACTGTTATTGATCTACTAGAACAAATTAC
>JAQFYE010004149.1:0-13901 GCA_034694305.1 Protaphorura glebata
CATCCCCATAATGATCCCATGAATCCACTTTCAGTGGAATGCTGACATGGCCATGCATAGCAACTCCCAGACATCCAGAGTTCCAAAACTTTCCAAGCGAAGTAAGTTTGTACTTGTACGAAAAAAGAAGTTTTTTTTTCTTTTACTTTTTGTAAGTAGCGGTGGTAGTGGGATCATTATGGAGACTATGACGCTATGGGCATCCGATTATTTCGAAACCGTCGCCAAGAAAAAGGAAACATGAAACCGAAGTTCGAAATTCTTGAAACACCTTCATGCCGCCGGGCCGGGTAGAATTTTCTTAGCTTTCTTCAGGAATGAAATTATTTACGTATCGTGTACGGGGGTCCTTTTGATTTATAAGATGCTTTGGGGGAATAGGTGGAATCTGGAATGGAATGCCTTGTTGGAATTTTATTTTGATGTGCTTCCTTGCAGTTCAGGCACTAGAATGGAATAGATTTCATGCTATTGTATTTTATCGTGCTTGTTAAAAAAAATGGTGTCTGAAAATGTACTACATAAACTTTGCAACTGTGTTATCCCCGCCCCAGAAATGTTTCCTTCAAAGTTTAGAACCGGCGATCATTGGATACATATATTTTTGGGTTTACTAGGGGAGTCCAAATGTACACACATGTACAATTTACCCGGATTTTTCCCGGTTCTATTCGCCATTGCCTCACAGTCCGAATTTTTATTTTCTACGTACAGTTCCCCTTCATTCTTCATTTTAAATATGTTTCTAAAATTTCTCATTCGTTCAACTTCAATTTTTCTTTGAAATCATGGTTTTGACGAATTCTTGATTTTCGATACGCAGATACACACAATCGTGCATAGTGCGTGAATGTATATGCATTGGTATTATCCCCCCATTTTGGGAAGTTATTTCCTGGGTGGATTATTTACCAGACTAATATTAATGTTTCCTGTTCTAACGCACCTGAAACCTGGATTTTTGACACGGTTGAAGTGTATTTTGTGCATTATAATGCCCATGTCGTTATCCCAATTCCTATTGTGAATTTTTGAGTGCTACTACTGTACTTTTACAACTCGGAGGCGGGGTGACAAGCTGGAGGATGTACAATTCACATATTATGTATTATATTTGTACGTCTCGTTCCAATGATTCTTTTTTTTCTCTCCATGTTCTCCTCTGCTTCGATATTGCAGACAGATTTATCGGTTTTTCCCTGCACTGCCATTCTCCAGCCCCCCACAAACATATCCGAAACCGAAAACTGGAAGTAGTCGTTGTAGTAATGATCGGCATACGTACATGGGAGTTTCCCTTAAAAAAGTAACATGTATGTGTAGTGTATGTATGCAAATGTAGGAGAATATGTATATGTGTGCATGCACAATGCGTGCATCTTGTCGAAAATCGGATCGAATTATCGAGCACATCGATACTTCACCAAAGAACGAAGGAAGGAAAAGAAAGAAATGCTGCATGGAGTGAAGTGCAGGAAGTTTTTTGTGGATTGGATTGAAGAATATTTTTTCCAAGCTGTCGAAACTCGAAAGCATCGCGTCGCTAGAATTATCTTTCGTTTCGGCTTCGAGAATTTCTGAGTTAGTCTGAATTTTTATTCTTCGGTGGTGGGATTTTCGGTTCCTAATCTAAGAAGAGCATCTAAATTGGTTTGACTATATATATGAAATTTTTTGACGCCCTCTTATCTGATATTTATTAGTTTTACCCGTTCGTTCGGTTCTAACCACTGCCAATGCATGCAGTGCTTACTGCTACTTCAGTATTCAAGTATAATTCGTCTAGGTATACTGGGGTTTCGTTAAAAGAATTCCAAGTGGATTTGAAGTGGCGTGCGTAAAAT
The DNA here is from genome assembly GCA_034694305.1 of Protaphorura glebata. Taxonomy (NCBI): domain Eukaryota; kingdom Metazoa; phylum Arthropoda; class Collembola; order Poduromorpha; family Onychiuridae; genus Protaphorura; species Protaphorura glebata. The sequence goes on from JAQFYE010004149.1 coordinate 1,845, forward strand.
AAGCACGTATGTAGATGTAGATGTGGGTGGGTGTTTCCAAAATATGAGGTAACCCGGGTTTTCTGTCCCTCCCGGGTCCCGAGCACCCTGCTTGCTAATTTTCTTAATTATCTTGCACAACATGAATGGAAGTGAATGTGAATGAATGACTGAATTCAATGAATGGGTGTCACGCGTGGTTCCAGAGAGATGACTCTTGACTCGACTTGTCAGTCATGTCATAATACTAAAACTAGTAAAATGGAACTGGAACTGGAATCCTCAGAAATTCGGATGTCCATGTCAAATAATAATCCCTAATTACATTGTAGGGCAGGAAAGGTATTAGTAAGTAGTGATCTAGCATTGCGATTACGATATCATCAGTCATGACAGTGTATTAATGTTACGTTCTCCCATATATAGAGGAAACATTAATTCTCGGAGTGCAGTGTATCTGTTGCTCCTCTTTAATTAGCCTAATGTTTTAATTTTCTTCGTTATATTTTTTTTCGTTAGAAGACTCGAGACAGGTTATGAAATATTCATCGAGTTTGTCCCACTAAAATAGTCATAAACGTTTATACATGTGTATTTGTATTTGTATATGCACGTGCATGGTCTTACTAGCCATCGTAAGACTTCAACTCTATGTCTCTTTGAACCGTGGGCTGAAATTCAACTCTAATTGTTTCGTCTACATCTGTGTGGTCAGAGGTCATCTGAATAATACCTGTGTGACCTGCCTAAATAAGTCTACGGTTTGAAGGTGGCAAGAGATGAGTTCAGTGCACGGGTATTTTACGTTTTACGATGTGTTTATCACCAAATTGAATGGCCTTGAACGAAAATTAAAATTTCGGCCAAAGTGTATGGAGCTGACACCATGAAAATGATTTGGACCATAGAAGATTGCTTATGGAAAGCGAGGAAGAATTTGGAGCCTGCTTGAACATCATTGTTTCGAAGAATCGTAAGCCGAGCTCTCTACACCTTGGATCGTATTGTACAGAATGACAACTAGATGTCGTATGTGAAAACCGTTCCAGACTGTCAATCTAAAAAACCGTGACATTTGCTTTGGAGCGAGGTATAGAGTTCCTACGTAAGTATAAGACGAGTAGGAACTTCATACCGTGCTCTTGGGCTTGTCACAATACTTCTGACCTGAACAATATGTTGAACTGACACTGACAAATATCATGGAAGAAATGGATGAAGAAGTTTCACAGAAAGAAGGCATTGGATTGGATCGAACAAGACAAGACACCTTTAATTAATTAATTAATTCGTAACAACTCAAATTCAGGAAACATGTATGAGTACATACGACAGGCCAGGCCAGACCTCAAAAGATTGAGATTGAGATAGCAATAGCAATCCTTTTAAATTAATACTCACCTCACCTGGTTCTCCTATTTATTACTTTACTATTACTCAGTTTCAGTTTTTTTCTGTGTGCTCCCCTCTAGTTTTTAATGTTGTTAAGAAGGAAGACACTATTCTTCTTCTTGGAAGTGATAAACCAGTTAGTCGGCTATAATTCAAACTCTAACGTCAGCATCTTCACAGGACCATGATTAATTTCTACGGACGGACGCGTTGGATTTGTTAGGTATCATTTTTCTACGACCTGATAAAAATCTGGATTTCTGACGCATTATATACATCTATGTGTGTGAAACAATGAACAATGGGTGATTTCGTTGCGTTGTAATGTTTTTTTATACATACACTGGACTACTATTACTATCAGAATTTGAATCGACAAGTATCGCTTTCACATGGTCAACCTATAATATAATACTGCGTAGAGTATTGCGTAGAATTAAACAACTAAACAATGAAAACGAAGTATTTGAGTATTTGAGCCATTCCATCCATTGTATTATTTATGTAATCCCGGTTCGAAGTAATCTAAATCTTCATTGTTATGTGAGTTCGAGTTGAGATAGGATTCAGATTCAGGAATGGGTTTGGGTGAGGTAGAATCAAGCATTTTTTATTTTTTCGTGACATTAGGATGATAAAGTTAATGTTCGTAATGTCCTTTGCATGGTACGAGACTATATCCGGCGATATTCTGCGCATCAATGAACAACTCGACAAAGGCCGGACGGGGGTTGTAGATAATTATCTGTGGGTATTTTTGGGCCGAGGATCAATTGCGCAAGTGCTAGTGTAGGATTCTGTTTGATTGGGCGTGGGAATCCGTTGTACTTCCAATTTGCAAGTGTGAATTTATAATACCACAGTAGAGGGCGTTAGCTTCTTTTTGAAATGATGCAATAGTTTGGTTGCCAACTTTCGCTCGACGTCTCGAATATTTGCATACTTCAGAACTTTTGTTAGTTTTTTAATCACCTTCGAGAATGTATTCGCCTTAGGTTAGCTGGCTTAACGATTGTCTTACTTTCCAGGAATGCATAGGGAGTATTCACATTCTTCTGACATTTTGACATGATTTTAAGAGGCACCTGCGTCGGCGTACATTGGAGTGCAGCCATTGCATATTACATTGTTCTGAAATGGTGGCCAGTCCCTGTTTTAGTTTTAGTTTCAATTTCAGATTCGCTTGTTCTCAAATAGGGTGAGAGAGAGTAGTAGACAGAATTGAATTCATTAGTGAGGCTAGAAAATCCTTATAAAATGTTCATGTAATGTGTAGGTCGAACGGATATATACACTTGTGAGGACGACTAAAAAAGAAGGGTACAATTTGATACCCTCATATATTGCTTTCCATTGAATTACACATTGGGTAACAATTGTCATGTTTCCTCGACATGAAGCCATTTTAGATTGGCCGTCAACTACGTCTAAGCACGCAGTGCGATTGAGAGTGAGTTTCCCTCAAAAATGAATTTAGTATCTTTGAGCACGATGTTGGTTTTCCAAAGAAATTCCAATTCCAATATGACGACCTAAGACCAAAAAGTACAAATCCCAGGTGAAAACCTTGTATCGATAAGGTCATGCAAAATTCTTAGAATACTCTTTAGATTAAACTACACTATTAGGTCACTAAAAATTGTGCACGCGTCTCCCCCAATGTATCACTTTTGTTCTCAGACATTAAATAATATCGAGCTAGATTAAATCTTAAAAAGCAGTAAGTATTAAGATTGCGACAGAAAAACTGGCCTGGTTTGGTTTTCGCATTGCATGACAGCCTCAACTTCCTCATAGTCTCGGATTTTAATATTAATCTTAATCACTCACAAGGAAATAACCAGAACAATGGGACTTTGAGTCAAGACAGGAAGAAACAAACGACCCACGGAGTTCTTCTCATAAAAATGTCAAGTGGCAGCGACACACAGCAGGTTATATTCTCCCAAATGGCCAAATTGTGTATTTTATTTTCTATTGAAAATGTTCGGTTGTCTGCCAATAACTGCCAACTGATGGCTTATTTTGATTGGAATTTAAATGAAATGATTCAACTTGTTTTTTGATTTTGATTTCTTTGGATTCGACAAGTTTTTGTAAGGCCAATTAAATAGCTACCGACATGAACCAAGTTGTTTGTAAGTTAACCAAAAAGGTTTCAAAAACTTGTTCTTTGGTTCTTTATCTTCATGAAACGAGGAGCCGAGCAGTAAAGTCGATCTTCGAGCAACAAGTTGCTTCGTTCCTTTTTGATATATTTATGATGACAAGTTTCAAAGCCTCCAAGCCTAGTTATTAAACATACTCCCTAAATTATAACCCGCCTTGTTAAAACTACCACTGGCTTCAGATTTTATTTTTTTTCTTGAGGGGTACCGACAGTACCGGCACTGCTAGCGAATGCAGCGCCAACTGCGCCCCGCGCGCTCTTCCATTGTTTTCTTTTTTTTTTGTTCTGATTGTTTTGTTGTGCCCTTCCTACATTCCAGGCGGGCATTAATATTGAATGTGTATTCATTCACGGGAAAATTAATGAACCGAACGAATCTGCATTGCATTGCATATAAAAAAGGTTAGAATAGTTTTTGAAGGCCCTCAGGCCCCACCCCTTTTCATTTACCGCCCTTCATCTGCATATAAACAAACAAATACCTTTGGATGATTTGAATATATCCGAATATCGTCTGAATTGCTCCCTTGCTTCTGTTTCGTAATATTCGGTAGGGGAATAATAAACGCAAATATTTAGAGCGCAGGGCGGGACATTAAGACACACATATATTTTTATTGACGGACGCTTTCATTTCGAACCTACTCTCATTTTTTTTCGATATCACACCGAAACCTCACCGTGACGGTTCCGGGTGAGTTTTCATAATATTAGAATCCATTAAGTTGGCCATGTCTATGTATGCACATCTTCACCCGTCCGTCCGCCTTGTCATATTATCTCCTTGCATAATAATATTTTACTGCAACGGCGACGGCAGTGAAAATAGCATTCATGTGGAATAGAAATTATCCGGGGGCTCAGGCTTCCTAGGTCTAGTCTGGTTAAAAATTAGAAAGTTTGTTCCATGTTTTGTTCATGTTTTCGCCAGCTCGAGGGTGAGAAACTTTCTTTTCATGGAATCCTTTCTACGCCCAGTAACGCTTATGATCAAGGAAATAAAATTTCAAGCTCGTGGGGGGTCTTTCGCCATATTGGGATATTGGATGCAAACCTTACAAGGAAACCATTTTTAATGTCAAAACTATATTAAAGAAAATATTCAGGTTTATACTCTGGACTGTCCTGAGTTGACAGAAATCCGATATCACATTATTTGTTAAATGATGGCTTATCGTCTATTCCAAGGGAGGAAGCCCCCAACCCTGCTATGCAGGTTCAGAATTCATTTCATTTGACGAACGCTTTACTGCGCTTTCACCACCAATGTCTTGTAACCATGATTAATCATCCTCGTGGTACCCAACTTTCCTACCCCATTAGGGCACTTTACTGATTTTTACAGAATTCCTATGATTTTAGATTCCGGAATTGGCGGTATTTCGGTCGTAATAGATCAAGTGTGATATATTTCGCGTTATCTGAGAATTTTGCCTTGGATTTTTTGATTTGCACTTTGGATTCTAGTTGAAAATGAGATTTGTATTGGAAAGATTTCCAGACTGAGAGATGTTCTGTTGTATGGAATCAATCATTCTCACAATCTCACATCGTCCGGCGGGTGGGTTCACAGGAAATGCTCTAATAGCCAACCATTATAAGCACACATACAACACACACTCACTCACGAAGTATATCGATTTCGATTCTAATCCACATTTTCACCTCAGGTGAGCTCGTATCGTGTAGAGCATATTCAAAATCGACTTTCCCATATAAATTTTGTTGATATTCTACACGTTAGTTTGGATTTGGTGTGCTTTGTCGCAGTTTTATTTTCTTACTCAAGTTAGATCCTTTGAAAGAAAGTCAAGAAAATGAAAAAGTGGCGAAACTAGGTATCGGTGTAAATGTCTCAGCATGAGGGCGATATAATATTGATAAGTTCATGAGGAATTCCACTCATTTTCCGTTCCTACCACCTCGTCATTAAATGTTCGGACGGAAGTATTTTGAGAGAATTGTTGGGCTAATCAAGGAAAATTTTTACCTCGGGGTCGCAAGATTATGAATAACATGTCCGGACGTGAGCATTTTACACACTCACATGCGATCGCCATTCCCTAGAATGCGGAAACTAACCGAAGAGAAATAAAACGAAAACGTGTAGCTTGAACGTATTCCAAGATTCCAGGAATTCCAAGTAGAAGTGTACAAAACATCGAATTCGGTTTTCTATAGTTAACGGCTCCGTTTCCTGAGAAAATGAATTCTTGTACTTTGTTGCTTTCGTGCTTTTGTAACACGTATTTTAAGAAATTGTGGAAAAGGGAAGAGTTTCTGGAGAAAATGTTTCTTTCCAATTTCCATTTTTTTCATTTTGTCTGTCAGTCTCTGATTGATTTTCGCTTAAGGGAATGCGAGAGGGAAATCGACTCCCTCGTCTAATATCCTTATATTGCTTTGCATGAGAAATAGAGTGTGTCGACCATTAGTGGAGGCAATACAGCCATACATGTCAGCAAACGTCTTCTCGTCAATCACAATAATAAGAATTGAAAAAAAGAAGACTTTTTTCTATGTTACGATACGAGTTTCATTGTATACAGGCGATTCTATGAATCCAAACCAGGCATTTCGACTCGCGAGCGAACGAGCATTTTCTTCCAAATTATGATGAGATGATGATTGTCTGTCTGTCCGCCATGATTATGTGAGGCAATTGCATCGCAATCACGATACTCCAACCAAATTGAACTCAATTTAATCCAAAACATTCCTTCCTTCCTTCTCAAGACTAAAGAATGTCAGACATCACAAATAATATTTTACTTTCGGGGTGGGTTCCTGTCACCACAGGGAGCGTCAGGTTTTAGATAAAAACTTTGGAAGTCAATGGTGAATTTCTCAAGTTTAAAACATCCAGGATCACGTGATTTCTGACACCGCTAGATTGTGTCAAATCGAAACCCTACAGATGAGGTTGAATCAAAGACATTTTACTTCAAAATGACAACGTGTAATTTTCCTGCCTACAAATCCCTATGATTAATGTGTAAAGTTGTCGTACATTTCTGATTTATGCTGTCACCATTTGACTGAATCAATGCTACACAAATTTTAATTAAAATATGAAAAATACAGGGTGGTATACTGTAACTTCATATCCTACTTGAATTGTGCGATGACTGAATTCAAATATTACGCAGTATTAGTGAAATTAAGCTTATCGTCTATTTTTATTATGGAGAAAGCCCCTAAACTTGCTTTGCAGGTTCAGAATTCACCTCATTTTGACTAAAGCATTATTGCCTATAAGCAAAACTGCCTTTTTAACCATCATTGGGCATCCTCGTGGTACCCGACTTTCCTACCCCATTACGACACTTTGATGATTTTTGAAATCAAAAGTGGGAAAAGTCCTTGTATATGCAAAGTAAAAGCGTCACTTCCAGAGGAAGCCTTTTAACCTTATTAAGCATCCTTTTTTTGTATAAAAATTTTCATAGTTCTTGAATAGCATTTAAGAGAACTTTACAGTCTGAAGTGCATTCCAAAAATCAACGGCATTGGTTCTCCAACAGTTTTATCCGAATTGTCTACGACGAACTGTAATTTTTCAATTTTAATTTTTTGAGCAAGTGATCTGAAGAGAAAAATCACGAATGTGGAATACTCAAACATTCACTATTTTATTACGTTTAATGGAATTATATGAACTATGAACAACACTTGACGTTTCTATTTTTATTCGGTCGTTTTCCTCAGCAATGCGTTCAATTGAATTGAATTCAATTCAAATCATAAAGAAACCGCAGAAACACTTTCCCATTTCGTTACGAAGATTTCCAAACTGAAAGGGAAAGGAATTGAACCCTTTTTAGAAGTTTCTATTACCCAGCCTGCTATTGCGTGCAAGACCCTTAGACCTGCTCATAATCATTACACTTGGATTATTTGAGGGACTCTGACCTTGCAATGCAATCTCAATCCCTTCAACTCTTCCTGAACCCTTCAGTCTACCTGAGAAAGAATTCAAGAATAGCATAGCATAGGAGCGTAGCGTAAAAAAGACTTTCGATTTTAAATCCTAATTGAGAATTTAGGCTTGGTGCGTTTTTTATGGATGGACGGATACGTTCAGTTTGGGATTTCCTCAAGAGTTGCCTGTCTCTATGTTTGTATGACGGCCAGGATTCCTGAAGAGTCCTTCACTTAAGGGACGGCAGGGCAAGGCAAGCCTTTCGATCCGAGGCGATAATGCGTTGTGGTTAACTTGTGACTTTCTGGCCTTTATGTTAAGGGTATTTAGAAGTTTGGACAGTTTAGTGCAGAAAAACGTATTCTTTCAGAATTATTCGGTTTTGCGGTTTTCTGTCGAATTGAATTCAAGGGTTTGCTTTGCTTTGCTTTATTCGATTTTAGTCAATGACCAACATTGATTCATCAACACTGTTAGACTGGTCCCCATGCGGTAAGTGTAATCACCTACATCAGTAGGTTTTTATCGCGTTCTTTATTCACTTTAATTTCTTATTACTATTTATTACTTTTGTGCTACTGTATTATGTAACTTTCTTTTCAAGTACCGTGAATAAAGAGAATCTGAACAACAATTGATTCATCAATAAGGTTCCGAACGTACCGTTCGGTTTTGTCGTGAAAAGTGGATACGATTACTGTTCGTGAAATCTAATTCTTTCTCGAAACACATGAATTTGCATAAATAAACCTTGCGCATGTGCGGATCGTATGCTTACAAGCCAAAATTCAAGCATTACAAGCAATATACATTAGCCATTTAACACCCCTGTGATCTTGCTACTTAACGAACCTGTCGTGCTAATTTCTACAGGCGAGTAATTATGTTACGTTTTTCTAGCGGTCGATTTTCTTTTACGACAAGCGGATATTTCACATGGCAGACGATCGCTATTTTCTTCTGTTGTAAGCTCTTCCTGCAGATCAAACCGAAGAAGTTTCGAAGCTCTACTGCTGCAGAACAGCAACAGTTTAAAAAGGTGCGGTAATCATTGATGCCCTCGGGTCATAGCACTACATTTTGGAAAAAATCCAAATTTGTCGGTACCATAAATGACTAAACTTCAAAACTTGACAATTTTGATTGGGGCTTCAAAGCGCTTTGATTATGCTTTGAGTTTTGTCTGGGTATCTTCATCTAATTTGGCATTAATATTCATGAATTGCTTAATAATTTTCTAATTGCTTGAAAGATAGGGATTTGTGTGATGTCCATAACATTGATAGAATAGCTGAGAAGATATTTCACATGATAAATCTACAATGCGTGCCAGGGCAGTAGTACATGTGGAGATAGAACCCCTGGTCTGAGATATTGAATGGAAAGGGTTATATTCGTATATTTTGGTATATAGTGATCACTCCTGAGAAAACAATAAATGACGATGATGATGATGAGGGAATGAATAAAAGAAGGCAAGACAAGGCAGGTTGAGATGAGAAGGAAAGGGTTTAAACCCAAAGTCTGCCTATATTTGGACGGCGGGCGGATAAAAAAAAAGCAATTTATTGTTTGAAACAAAAAAATAAGAAAAGAAGTCCCCATTTGTTGTTCTCCCCCCTTTGCCGTCGTTGTAGTTGTAATGCATACTTTTACTACTACTCTTGTATTATTGTAAAGGACGAGAGACAAAATAAGATATCTGGAAGGATGCGTATTTCGTATTCCGTATAGGAACCCGGCCCGGTTCTATTTTTTATCGTATGTACCGGATTTTTATAAAACTCTGCGGGAGAGCGAAACCGGGAGTTTGAGTTTTTTTTCGGTCTTTCGTCGTCGTCTTGTAAAAACCTAAGGATTTCTCTACTCGTTTCGTTTTATGAGAATCAAATCAAATCTTTGCTGAGGATCGGAAGAACCGAGAAGACTCAGACTGCTAAAAATACACCCACCAAGTCTACAGATCCATTTGGCACTAATGGATCTTGAAAATGTTAATGGTCTCCATACGTGAGTAAGCGCTAGCGATGTGCTATGCTACTTTAGTCAAGCAAGCGGAGGATGAATATAATCTTTCTGCGCTTTTTTTATTCTTGCTTCGTTTCTGTCGGTTCTCCTTAATGTGGTAAAAGCGGCTGAAATGGATTCAGACGTTGACGGAGTAAAGATGAAGGAAAAGAACCAAGATTTATTGCAAATTACGAACTTTACCCCAAGATATCGAAAGAAAGTTTTTGAACTTGCTCGCGCACCAAGGAAAACTTTGGCTATATTCATGATACTCATTGATTGTTGTACATTCCAGACACTTTTTTGATAATATTTACGCGATAAATTGCGGTTTGGGCGAGGTGGCCCTTTCTTTATCTTATGACTTGTACAGAATTCCAAAAAGGTAGGGTTTATTACCAAAAAATGGGCAAACTGGAGGTCAAAATCGGATAACTTTGTGGAATGTTTGTTTTTCTTGTGTTCTTGAGTTTTTCACAATAATATGACTTATAATTTTGGAAAAACATCTAATTTTCATGGAGATTTCTTGAAATGTGTAACTTTTCGGACATAGTGATGAGAAGTGAAGTTCGCTCTTGCAGCTGGTACTCAGATAAAGTTCCCCCGGCGCGTCATTGAATTAAGTGCTCACCCCTTTTTTTTAATGTATGCCTGGATTGTATTGCATAAGGATTCAAGCTAATTTTGTCTGTTATTTCAATTTCAAGTCCTTCCAGGTGTAATTATGTAAAGAGACCGAAGTAAAAAATGCTGGGAGTGAATATTCTGCTCATCTGTGAATTTCAAACGTCGTGTCAGGTTTCAAAGGTATCCTGCTGCTCCTTCCTTCCTGAGCTTGGCCGCTTGAGTGCATCGCGCATCCTTCCTTAAGGGTCACATCACATATTGTATGAAATATACATACGTACGACGAACTATCTGTCTGCATTTTATATTCCTATTTTTAATACAATCGATCGATTCAATCATATTTTGTGTGTCATTTCATTTTTTTTAGAAGAGCAAGACATTGTACGTGGGGCACTGGATGCCTGGCGCCTTAGATTACACTCAGACTGTCATTATAAGAGTTGTAGATTCCGAACAGATTTGTCCTCAAGTACATTTTTATGTCCGGCTTATCATGAGGGGGGAAACCAGCCGGAGATGAAGATGAAGATCACCTGAGGTCTTCGACCAAACGATGAGAAGAATGCACTCCAGCGGTTCCTAGTCATGCAATGCTATGCAGTAATTCCACACAAATATTTACTCATATGTTGGCGCCAGAATCCAGCGGTCACCAGGAAATTCCTTTGCGAATCTTGTTTTCTTTCTATTTTTTCTGCCGAAGGTAAAGGTCAAATGAAGTTGTTAACATCTACATCGACCTAAAACTCTTGGGATTAACGTAATTGTCGGATGTCAAGTTCATATCGACGAGAAACTTTCAGAACTAGTTAATTCAAGTGTCCTGACTGAATATGATTGAATCTCCGTTTCGTGAGTATAATTTAAATTGAATGTTTCGGTTCCACAGATGAGCTGCTGCTGCTGATGGTTCAAATAGAATAATATCTGAAATATTTGACGTTAACATAAAGTCCTGAAGGGAATCTTCAACCCTTTCCTTCAAGTCACGAATTCTCTTCTCTTCCTTTCAAACATTTTCAAAACATTGTAAGGGCCCATCTCAACCCTTCGTTTATTCCCCATTGTTTTGCCCTGTACATAAAGTTAAATCGTCTGACTTATTAAGGGGCGCTCATGGCACGACCGAACTTAGAAGGGTTCCCGCCTCTTTCTCCACAAAATAATTCATGCCTCCAGACCAATTCCTGATTCCTGGCTCGGAATCGTAAAATTCCTCAGAGCTCGTACGATAAATAGCAATCAAGGGGTTGTTCCGTTACTTCTTCCTCTTCTAAATGCACGATTTTTATTTTTACGACTACGATGAGAAAATTGGTTAACTCTACCAGGTCATAGCATAGACACTATTCTGTCTTGTATTTCTATCAATACTTTCTCTGTTGAATATTCGAATACCTCCTTTAATCGAACTTTGGTTATGATCCATCCGTATGCACCTTACATTGAGAGTTGAGACTGAAGATGGCACGATGAAGATTTATCGAACTCGAGAGGCGATTACGGCTAACCCATTTTTATGCATTTGCATTTGTGGGTTCGATATGGCGGTAATCTCTAACTTATGTTTGGAGAATTACAATTAACAAGCACATAATTGTACACAAACCGACAAATCTGACTTAAAACAATACAGTCGTCGTTATCGTCGACGATCGGTGGCATCGGTTGTGACATCGCCATAGGGTAATGAGTTTGTGGTAGCGGTGTCATAACCGCTGGCATTTTCGGAACATTTCAGAAATCAGAGAGTAAAAATCGTTCATCCAAATATATCGAATCTAGGGCCCGGTATTTCCAGAGTTTATCGGAAATCCAGGAACGTCATATTAGAGATACTAAAAGGTCATGAATATTTTTGCACAAGCGCGCAATGATTCAGATTCAGATTCAGATTCAGATTTGTTTATTAACATGTAAAAGCATAACATTCCTCACAACAATAAGAATA
>JAQFYE010004150.1:0-13900 GCA_034694305.1 Protaphorura glebata
TCGTGAATTTCATATAATTTGTCGTGTGAGTTCTGTCGTGAATTTCATATAATCTGTCGTGCCATTATATATTTCCCGAAGAACAGTCAGGATAGTGAAAATGGTAAACCGAGAAAATCACAATCTCCATCCCAGTTTGTTGTTTCAGCCTTAGAGTACTCAATACATTAAATACTTTAGATCTCAAAGTTAATTTATTTTTTATTTTGTTGACACATACAATGCCCTCAAGCGAGGTCTATTTATTTCATTTGTTCAATTCCCGTTGTACATTCATTGCAGAAATAAACATTTGTAGTTGTCTATGTCTACGTCACATTTAAATCCCCAATTTTCACGTAACTCGTACAAAGTTTACCGTAGTGTACATTACACATTCACGTACTTAACATTATTGCCTTATTCATAATCTTGTCGCTGTTTTTATCAAGCCACTCCAACACTATCACAATTATCAGCAACCGTGTGGGGTGATAAAGTTCAGGTGTACAAAAATAACAATTCCTGTGTTAGTCAGTTTAGCGTAACGGTACCGGACGATTCTGCCTAACATTGGAATATGAACTAATTGATTCATTTTAATTCTTCCGTACGCCAAAATTAATTGATTCCTAAATGTTTTCAAAACAGCCAAGTTTAATCCAGAGTTTTAAGGATGATTTTAATCTCAATGGAATCAGCGAAGTTTATTTTTGGAAAAGCGAGGTAAGATATGACAGGGTGAATCATAATTATTTACCCTCTGCACTTCAACGCCTATATAGCCGGTTTCGAGGATATGGAAACCTTATGTATTAAGTACTCTAAGATGGAAACACGTTATGAATGACGTATAAATGAAATTTAAATTGATTGCGACTTTTTTTTATTTCAGTGGGAATATTTTGAGCCAGGTTACCGGGAAATCAACACAGCCTCCAAAAAATACATTGCTTTTCGACTTATTTATTTCCTATACTTTGTCGGCGCAATTACTTCAGAAATAACTTGTAGTGACAAACTTTCCATATATTTTATTTTCTTGACCAATTTGACATTTTTTGTCCAAGCAATCTATGCCGCATTATTCCTCATCGATGTTCTTTTGGTTCGGTTTATTCGCCAGAACGACGCTCCATACACAATATATAGTGAACAGAGACCAGAATTGCCCCTGCTTGAAAAATTAATTTGGATTTTAATGAATATTGTTAACGTGGTCCCTTACATTGTTACAATTGTCTACTGGAGTCTTCTGTACACGGGTAATTTGATATTTCCAATCGAACGATCCCAGATAATCGTTACATGTATGAACTGATTACATTTATTTTACAGATCGGTATTCCAATACATGCGAGGCTGTCAACAACTATTTAGTGCATGCTTCCAACTCTGTTGTAGCACTTTTGGATTTTATGATTATTGCTGTTCCAATTAGAAGAAGTCATTTCGTCTTCCCGGTGATCTATGGGTTGGCCTATGGCGTGTTCACGTGAGTAACTGCGACAATCAGATGCCGAAAGTGTCTTGTTAAAATTTGTCGGGATCTTACAAGCAAACAAAGACTGTTTTTCTCATGTTTTGCCATTCTCGATTGTATACATATTTTTAGGACTCATTGCGTAGTTTGACGGAAAAATTCATATTTCAGGGTCTTATACGAAATTGGGGGCGGGTACTATGGAGTCGGAGAAGAATACATTTATCCATTCATTGACTGGAAAAATTCTCCTGGAATTGCAGTCATCGCTGTTTTTGTGACTCTGACATGTGTGGGAATATCTCATTTAGTGATATGTTGGGGGTTATTTAGACTTCGAGTGTATATTTCTCAGAATAAAATTAACAATAATAGTTTAGACTTATAATGATAGAATTATACGGGAATACAATTAGAATTAACAATGCCTGTCCGGCATTTCTTCCCAACTATAACCTCACTCTACGTACAATAATGCTACGAATATATTTAATATGGTGACCTATACAATAGTAATTACTTGAATTTTTGTCAGTATAAAAACGTACCAATAAATTAAATAATAGGACAAATATATTCTTTTATTTTGAAGAGATTTTTTATTTGTACATTGTATTGGGACAAGATGGGAACACCGCTGGGAAAAAGTGAAAGGAAGGAGATGTAATTCATGTGTAGGATTCCAATTCCAGGTACTACATTCCCACTGAAATTGTCTGTTGTGAAGTTCCAGCTTTAGGAATTCTGTGGATGAATTGTGTTACTAGAATTTTATGAGGAATCCGATCATACTAGAATTAGTCTGACCATCATAGGGTAAATGGGTCTTCATCAATTCTTTTTCCGAGAGGTGTTCCAATTCTATCTGGATACGCGGTATAATCAGACATAAGAAACTGACATCTTGTCAACAGAGACAAGAAATGATGTTGTGTAATTTAAAGCAATATCAAGGCTCCCAAAGATGTTTCCTCCGTAGCTAAATAAATCTCCAACTCTGACAGACAAAGGAGTTAAAGAGTGCCAAGCCTTTCCCAAGTACGAACACATTCTGAACTTTTTCTGACCGAAATGTACAAATTCTAATGATATTTTGTTCAACTCGGCGGTCAAGTCAAGGAGTAGCGCTTGCATTGGGAACAAAAATAAAGCAAATCCTACGACTGCAAGAATCATGAGTATACTCCTATTAGAGATTTTTATCAACATAAAAGAAATGAGCATGTCCGCGCATAATGTGAAGAGCATCAAAATCATGCTAATGAGACGATTGAACTCATTGAAGAAATTATTCAGAAGTTTAAGTTGTTTGTATTTCATCAATTGCTTCGTCGCAAATTCCAATTGGCGATGTGATGTCGTAGATTGTAGATTGCTCCTGTCAGGAAGAATTTAACGACAGACTTCAGATGATATCAAAATCAATTAACTCGACAACACTTTCTTACAAGGTAAGCTAATATTGTGTGCTGATACTTCTATATTTACTTACAATGCCTCGGTTATCAATTTCATTTGACTTGACATAGTGATGATGTAGAGGCAAACATAAAAGAAACAAATCGTGATAGAATAAAGATGGAAATAAAGTTCCATTAAGAGCACGAGTGACGCCCATATTTTCGAAACTTTGAGCAATGTAGGATACAGAATATATGCGACTGACTGGTCAAATAGAGTTTGGAAAATTAGGTTGACTCCAATTGAATATGCCGCGATAAGAAGAATGTCCGTCAGCAATGTTTGAAGGTTAACCCCTAAAATAGTCTCTAATTAAAGTTTGAAAAATTAAAAAAATTACTTTTAGAATAATCTTAATTTACTAACCGTGCTTAGGTTGAAATATCAAAATTTGGTTGTAAAAATACAAGACTTCTTGATGACGCCAGATCGTAGTAATTGTGAAGGAAACTGTCACAATTCCAGACCCTAAATTGTAAGCGCTCATCAGAATTCCTGGAATGTCAAATATGCCGGCAAATAAGTAGTGAATAAAGTAGTACGATTTTGCAATTCTGAAAATGATGTCCAAAAAAGCATTCAAGCACCACCAGTTGTATTTTCGGTTTCCAGACTCCTTCAAAATATCATCCTGGTGATTCCAATTGTAAGGCAAAAGGTTGCATATGGATGCAGCCGAAACCATATCTTTTATTATGTTTGTCATGGATCGTTCTTTGTACGAAGATACATATGATTCCAATTTTGACTTGGCGATATGCATGTAGAAAATCAAAAGGTGGCGCATAATATTTTGAAGCAATACCAATTTTTTGTTCATGCGAATAATCCAAGCTCACAGAACGTACTAAACTGTAAAATTGAATACTGCAGTTGACATTTGAAGTCTAAATAAGTATGTGAAGGTCAACTTAATTTCCGAAATTAATACAACCGTCCAAAAGTTTCCGGCCTTGATTTTGTGCATTTGCTATTACAGGGCAAAATTGCGATGGTTATCATGAGCGTACCTGCCTTTGCTGGGGCGGCCTAATATAAACGATACGTATGGCATGCGGTACTAATTTCCCCGATGATGTCAAGATTGACACGAATTTCTCAGAATTTTAGATTAGAATGGACGTTTACTGCAATTGGTGAGAACTTCACTTCCTATGTATTGTATTATTGATTTAAAACACGAAAGTTGCACCATCACCGGGCTATCAATTTAAATATCTGAGACAAGAGAACGACAGGGTTCTCATGTTCCATGGAAATTATTGCGGAAGAGTATTCACACAAAATTACCCTTCGCGTTACGTGTATCGCGCATTAATCGCAATTGGAAACAGAATCAATTGGAAATAAATATATGGCATACAAAGGACAGCATTGACATCGAAAAAGAGTTTTCGCAACGCAACTGTAAATGTAATGTCCACTTCTTTTTGTATTTCGAAAATGCTCCAAATTTTGACGCCAAGCTAATATATTAATTAGACACTAAAGATTGAGATATTAGGTAGGTCGAAATGGTCGTTGATTCATTAATTATAAAGGACTACGAAATAAATTAATTTTGACCATCAGTGCAATTTGATGCATTAATTACATCATTGATTACAAGCAGAACTATTTAAGATGCCCTCGATGTCCTCCTTTGAGATCCAATGAGAATTCGCACAGCTTTCTCTATTCGAATCTAGGGAATTATTATACCATCATGGAATAACTTTTGTTTATTAGTTGCGAAAATTTTTGACCAATCTCAGTTTCAAACGATGATCGTTACTATGAGCTATGCACTGTAGGTAAACATACGTAAACAAACATAATTTTTGACTCCAACAATGATTAGAGCCAAAACCCTCCACTGAGTCAACCTAAGTGAATTAATTCCTGTTACTTTGTTTCACATTGGTAATTTGAGCAAAGTTTTGCTCGAGTTCGTAACAAACCAACCAATAGGGGTTGGAGAATTCTTTGAAAACGAAGAAATCACGCAGAAAGCAGATTAGCTGCATCGGAAAAGCAGCATGAATCCCAACTTTGAAAGTATGTAATAATTTGATCTAATTATAATCTATTGAGAAATACTTCTTTCGGAGAACCTGCAAATTCAAATTATAACATGAAATAGTTTCATGAATTAGTCATGTTCCAGTCTTCCAGTGATTAACCATGAAAGCAAAAGTCCTGGGTTCGGTTCTCAGCGCTACCATTATTTTTAACTTGTACATGGTGTTCCAAATGAATCCGAACACTTTGAAAAATTCATGGATTATAAAATGTGGAACAGATTTTCAAAACAAATATTTTGAAGGAAATTTCGAGAGGCCTTGCTTTTTGGAATTTCGACATTTTACGATTGCATTGGCCAACGTTATGTTCTATTATAACGGTTTTTCTAAACTTTGCAATCCCAGAGTACCCAGAGTGTAACAACGTTATTAGCATACGACATTTCGAGAATTTGAAGCTAAATTCCACGCGAACAGTTTTAAATCTTTTCGATACTTAATTCAGAGATTTTCAAAATCCCAAGCAAATAAAATCAAATCAAAGATTTTCAAAATTTTCAGAGAAAGAATTAAAATTACTAAAGTTCTAAAAATTTCTTGTGATTGATATTATCGAATTATTCAGATGAAAATGCGAATGAGCCCGAACGCGGGCGTCGGAACACAGGTAAAGACATTAAAGAAGAGTCTTATGCAAATTTCCACGGAGCGGACGCTGGAGGAGGATCGCATATTCCTGGAGACCGAGAAAAGCGAGAATTTGAAGAGGAAGAAGCTGCAGAGAATGAGCGAAAAGGCTACGTTCGTGAATACATCAAATCACTGAAACCATTTCGGAAATTTTGCAACGTTTTCTCAAGATTTCCCTTTCATTTGAAAGAGAATGAGGCAGAAGCGAATTATGAATTTTCCTACAATCCTCGCTCCACTCCCGCAATTATCTTCAATTCACTCCAAATCTTCGTCATCATCGTGTCCACCATAATTTCTTTAAATGTTATGAGTCTCTTGATGAATTTCCCGCGTCAAACAGCTCCTGGAATTACAAGTAAAGATTCATCGACCACTAGGGCAGAAGAATTGTACATCTTCAAAAGAAATCTTGCACCTCTCATCATCTTTATGTCATGTTTATTCCACATCAATGTTGGGAATTGGAATTTTTACCTTAGACGAAACTTTGTCGTCACATACCTCAATTTCTGGCCAGAGTAAGTCACAGTTGAGCTGAGAATGATATTCTGACCTCCATATGACCTCCACCTTATTCCGTTGTTCTCTTGCAGGGCCCTCAAATCTCTTAGATTCAACTCTGCGGTCGGTGTGTACAAGACAATGAGTTGGCTCATTGGTGCTTATTGCGTATTCCTGGTTCTCCTCGTCCTTCTTGTAATCGTCCGATTGGCACCTGTGACCTCTGGATTTCCAGGACTACTGGCATTGCTTCTAGCCCGTTTCCTATACCCAGCCATTCACACCAGTTATGCTCATTTCATCCTTAGGATAATCGCCACCATTTTCATTCTGTACATTTTCATAGCATCAAAAACTTACCCGATGCTGTTTATCATCAAGTGCAAATTGCTCAGGAATTCTTTTGCTCTCTGGAATCGTCGAATGGATATTGTTTTAAACAAACGTAATCAAACACATTTTTAATATTTAGAAATAATAGGGCATGGCACGTTTACTGGTTATCATTCAATGTTTTTGAAACAGGGGATCTCTTTTTCCCGAGAGACGTCGCGGAAAATATGACTGATCGAGTCAGTTTTCCAGACTTATTCCGCGGACACGTTGTCCTCTTAGATTTGCTTGAAGGGAATGATGAACTCTTTAGTGAAACAATCGAGTCTTACTTAGGCTCGCAGGTTAGTCGACAAATTCCAAAATAATTCGTTAAAATTTTTGAGTCCTATGGAGCAGAACATCGTGCTATCACACTTTTTGACCAGAATTTGACAATCAAAAAAATACTATTTTTCTTAGGACAAAATTTATTGAATCTCCGATCGATTCAATTATGGAATGAATTAATATCTTGTTAGTACTAAAATTTAATCCATAGCGTGGAATGCACGACTGTTCCGAAATTATGGCACATCTATTCACAGTATTCTCTAAAAAATATATTTTTGGACTTTCTTCGAAGACGTTTTACTTGGGATTTCTGCGAGAAGATTTTTCCACTATTTTCCTGGACAATCTTTCTCTGTTTACGAAAAAGAATTCTCGAACCTCTCTTCCCCAGATAATTCATTTTCTGGCATTTTCTCCAACTCTTTTTTTAAATGTACAATGTATTTTTTTACGTTCATTTTTTTCAGATAACCAGTCTGGTATTTGAATTTTATTATTTTTACCGAGCACAAGGCGGAAAGGAAGAATTCGGTGGAGATCGGTTCATGGATGTTTTCATAATTGGGTTGTACTTGATTCACAGTATGGTATTTCTCCTCTATGTCGTCATCTCAGCAAATGACGTTAATGTTGAGGTATACTTTTAATTAGGAAATTAATTAACATTTTAATTAATTGAATTGTGAAATGCTTCTTCAATTAATATTTGTTCTGCAGGCAATGGATGGTTTGGAGATTATAAGGCGCAAGGGCTTTATCGGGAAAAGATCCAACGATGAATTGTATTTTGTAAGGAAGCAATATTTTAAAAATAAAACTAGAAAATTAATTATTGCAATTTTCACTTCCAGCTTCTGAGTATGTATGTCAGCTATACTGGGCACTTCGAAACTGGTGTTAATGCGGCTGGATACTTCGTATACAATAAAACTTACTTTGTGGTGGTAAGTAAAAATAATATGTTAATTAAAAAGGTATTGATTTTAAAATTTATAAAAGATTTTAGTGAAACTAAGAAGAAATGCTCTTTAATCCGAATTTATTTCAAAATGTTGGCCGAATTCGTTCACTTTGAAACTAAATTTTGATTTGCTTCTTTCTTAAATATGAAACAAGATTTAGGTTGGTTCAGAATTTTTGAACAATCAAACTATTTTCAATCAAAATCGGCTGTTACATTCTACTGTGGCAGAAGTTTTCCAGACATTTCTTTATTGTTATCGTTTATGAACCGCCCTGTAATCGGTCACGCACATATGTAAACTCTAATAGATTAAAATTAGTTACCAAATATTTCCAATCGAAATTCATTATGAATCACACCGTAAACTGGAGTACTAAATGTTTTCAAATGAAATTGTGTGCAGATATTTGGAGCCATCGCGACCTACGTGGTAATATTGTTCCAATTCTCACCCCAGTTGGATTTTACGGATGCATCTTTGAGACCATTGATTTTGGACGAAGAAAGATTATTAAAATTTGTGGAAGACACAGCTCAATTATTCCCATCCACAAATGTTGGAGCTCTTCTAATGGACGCCTTTGAATTGATCTCTACGAATGACACGATGAATGCAACCACAATAGGCCCTTTATTTTAAAGAAAAATAAAGATTTATTTTTTTTGGTCAGTGCAAGCGCAACTCAAAATAATTCTACCGGTCTTCACTTATTATATTATTATTAACATTTATTGGTATTATAACTATTTAGCGACAAAATAAATGAAGAGAATTTATTTGATATGACCAGAGGCCCATTCAAAGGTTTTAGAGACAAAATAAATTCCAAGAAACTAACCGCTCACTTTACACGTATTAATTGACACTCACATTCACCACTGTCAAACTCATTTTACTAATCAACTTAGCAGAATTATATTTTAAAATAAAATATATTTTGGATTCCGATTTCCAAAATTCGGAAAAGTTCACTGAATTTGTAAATAATGTAGTTGTGCTTGATTCAGCCTTTGGCTTTGCTAATTAAGAACCTGGAGCGAGTGATTCGGTCCACCTTATCGTCATCAAGAAGTTTACCGGGGAATGTGGGTCAGAAATTCATCTGATCATAGTATCAGAAATTTTTCTAGCTTGGCTACGATGAAGGTCAGAGGAAAGTCTTTAGACTTCCTTAATCAAGGCATGGAATCTGAGGGGACGGGACAGCCAAGATTTGACATGTAATAAGTAAAAAGTCCGGATCAAGGTCAGTGCATGAACTTTTTGATATCCCAATCCGTAATCCCATCAAGTTAAACTTTGCACAGACGACAACAGAAATTTTTTTGAAGCGAAATGAAAGTGACAAAATGGTCCGGTTTGGGAAGTGTAGCTGGAGATAAAATTTTATCCAAAGAGAAAACTGTTTTATCTGAGGATAAAAAGCACTTTTAATATTAGGATATGATATGGATATTAAAAAAAATACACCCTCATTAATTGACATTGCCGCTGAGGCCGAATCAAACATCGTCGCGTATTTTTGGATTGCTTCACATTTGGTCTAGAGATGTACAACGTAGGTACCATCTAGTAGTAGAAAAAACCAGTGGGAAAAACCTCTTTAAAGCAACCACCGGGAGTGCAAGTCCGAGGAATCGAACCCCAGCACAGCGAGACAGAATGGGCCAACTATACCATCATGCTGCAATGGACTTGCTATGATATGGATATTACATTGGAAAAATCTCGAACTGTATAGTGGTTGCCTTGAAGAGTGCGTTCTCTCGTGCAATTTTTACTGCAGTACTAATAAGGGTCAAAGACAGTAGACTAATTTCGAACAGAACATACATAAAAATTATATTATTTGACGATGCCTCAACTCCGAATGTCAATTAACGACTGAATTTATTAAATTACAATAATGATTCAATTTGGTTCGTATTCTATAGTCCTTCGCTTTTCTATTTGTATCCATAGAATTTCAATAAGAAATGCGACAAATCCACCCACGGTCCCAATAATTAAAATGTAATAGACGAATTTATTATCATTGAAATTAATTTCTGGTTCTTGAGTAGGATTTTTCAGACATGTGGACTGTGCATCCTGCTGCTCACTCATGGATTTCTTGATGTTAGTCCAGATCAGCCCAGTTGCAGCCATTCTTAATGCCCTGAAAAATGAACAACTATTTTTCGACAAGCTCAGCTTTCAAATCTCTTAACTCTGAATTTTGGAATTTTATCCGTACGCGTAATTGAAGGGCTCCGCAAATTCTGAGTTTGGGTGAACGAAAGAATTCGCGTATCGCTTTGGCCCATGAACTTCGAGTTGTCTCATTTCCGTGCAGAACTTCGAATTCTTAAGATGATTTGAGAAGTCAGTGTCAGCAAGGAATGCAAGTTTCTGACCTTTCAAGACGTCCTTTAGCCCTTCGCTAGCAGTCTCATATTGTTTGCACAATGGCCGGATGTTCCAGAACATACTCTCGGCCTTGCCTGTTGCAAAATAGATGATAATTAATTAAAATAGCGCCAAAATTACGTTTCTTTGAACAAGGATCTGATGAGGATGTAGGGAATAGCGAATATTCGGTTCGGTCCAAGTATTCGGTTGACCAAATCCATCAAACGGAATTTCTATGGACAGAGTTTTTTGACGGTAACCAATATTCGGTACATCCATATGATTTGAGATATTGCGCTTAATGTGCTGCGTTCATAGTATTTATTATTGTCATATGACTGAAAAATCTGGCAATTACGGTCAGCATTTCTTGAAGATGCTTTAATTCAAAAATATGTTTTGACCAAATTCTTAAGAACGAAGTTTTGAGGCAGTGATGAAAGGATATCGGCACAATTGACTGGCCCAGGTGTCAGAAGCATAATTGCACAAACATTCTTATTTCCAAAATCTCGGCAGTATTAATTTAAACCAGGACATCGGACCACTTCATGGTATGAGCAAATCTGTTCTCCAAAGCCAAGCTCCAACTGAATTAAATAATTATTTTATTAATTATCAAGTCAGATCTTGAGACTTATTTATAGCATTGACAAATCCAAGGTCAAATCTTCAGTCAGTTAGATAATTTAGTTAAAAATTGGAAATCGTTAGATTGGATTTCGTTCATTGCTTTAATCAAGAACATGATTAAAGCATTGAATCATTGATTTCATTTAAATCCATACCGAACGATTTTATGAGAATTCCTGGCACTGAGAATTCAGAACGGGCTTTCCAGAACTAAACAAGCTTATTTTTAATTTTGATACAAAATATTACGATTTGGACATTCATATGTACGCGCATCGCAGCGCAATATGCGAAAGACCACTTCACCAAACCACAGGTGATATGCAAATTAACATGCAATAAATATTCAGAACTAAATTATTTTTCACACTGCACTTGATTGTATAGTGAGAAAACAAATATAACTTATTTGCCACTTATGTGTATGTACAGTTTTGCGGTTCAAGCACATACTCACCGATTCCTACTAATTGCCACTTGATGGTGACAGTTCATAACCATGTATCCAGTACTTCCCTCAATCCAAAACTTGATGGTTTCCTGCAACAAAATGTCGGATTTGTTCTAACTTCGACCTGATATTGCAAAAGGACTTGCCCGGAGCTTTCAGATTAATTTCTTTTGAGAATTCTGAATTTGCCATTTCGAATTTAAGAGATAAAAATTAGACCAGCTCGGCAAATGTTTATAATATAATAAAATAAAATAATATTTATGATCTACACAGTATTCTGAATTTATTTGTGGACACGCGGTTTGATGATGGTGAAAAGTACTTTTTCCAGTTTATCTGGAATTAGAAGGAAAACTTTTTTTTGTAAACCTCACAACCAGCAAATGCTTTGTTATAACAGACTTCATATTGACCGCACAACCCTTCCGTAGACCTATAAAAGCCAACACCTCAAACAGGAAAAATTTATTTCGACCTGATTTATAATCAACACGAATTAATATAAGTCTGCGATGAAGTGGGGAATATCAGTCATCGCATTAACTTTAACACTAACAATTAATTTCAATCCAGTGGACTCTCAAATTAATTATTTCGGAGTAGCGTTTTCCCCGTATGTACGGAGCGATGGAGCTTACTGGGATTCCTACACTTTGGATGATATCAAACAAATGTTGAGAATTATTCTCACTTACCATAATGCGATTTCAACTTACAGCATGGGCGTATCCGGTAAGTCTATTTTAGAATTTGCTTAGACTTTCGTGAATTCTTTGTCTATTTTTTGCCTAAATTACTACAACATATTTGTTATGCAGAATTTCTGTAATGCTTTGGAATTATTTTATTTATAGAATGGAACAACGGAAAACCGTGGGACCAAGCGGACAGTAATTGCTTAATTGCAAGAGGAGCTGCTCAAATTAACAAGGAAAGGAACAGCGTCGTTTTGTCTGTGTCACAAGGGATTTTCCAAAATGATGACATCGGGCTTCAAAATCGTGAAATTGAAAATGCTTTTTCTGCTGCTGCTGATGCGAACAACATTTTCGGAGGTACAGTTTGGGGTTTGGTTTTTACAAATGAATTCGTGACGGATGGGTCAAATGGACCAAGAGTTTTACAAATGATAAGAAATAACAAAGATCGAGCACATCAGCTTGGACTTAAAGTCGGGACGCGGATTCAAACTTGTGGTGAAGTTTATGGAGGACCAAATCAAGCAATCATCAAGGAAATTGTCCGGGCTTCAGATTTTATTATGTGTAATTTGTATCCACCTTCCAATTCCAACAATGCGGTTGCAGCAGTCCAGGCAATCAGTGATGCGTACTACAGTGCAAGAGATGGATTCTGGAGAGAAAACCCAAACATAGAAGTCCAAATTGGTGAAACTGGATGGGCGAGTGAGGGAGAAACATTTTTTAATCCACCACATTTGAATACCATTGAACTTCAGACCGCGTTTTGGCAGAGAATGAAAACTTGGGCAAATGAGAATAGGGTCAAGGTTCAAATGTTTGAAGCATTTGATGAACCTTGGAAAACTGGATTACCCGGTGAGAAGAAATTCGGGTGGTGGTCCAGAGCACCAGATAACAGTCCGTATTACATTGAAAAATCAACTGGGAAGAGATTTGAATGAGGATGAGGGAAATATTTATACTATATTTGTTGAATATTGAACATCTCAAATAAACCACAATTCATTTCGAGTCGAGTACGGTACTGCCATTCTGTATTTAATGAATTTCATTTGAAATATTTGTTTTTTAATAGGATCTATTGTCGTAGAAAATGTGAGCTTCATTCCTGTTATAACTAAAGTTATTTGGATATTTCTTTTTCAATATACCGTGTTTCATAAAATTTCATTGCGTCCAAACCATCATGGTCCGTACTGATGCACCGGATATCCAGCCGGATAATTTTCACAATCTGAGATATCACTTGAATCTTGTAGTACGCACTCAGATCGGGAAAAATATGAAAGTTTCTGGGCCGGATAGTTTTAATTATCTGGCCGGATATCCGGCCAAGCGACTTTCGTATTTTCACCGATCTGAGGGCACAAAACACGATGACGGTGGTATCTCAAGGTGTAATGAATATCCGGCCGGATATTCGGTGCATCACTTCATGGATATAAATACATTGTGTATTGAATGTACATTGAATTTAGAGTACTAATTACTGGAAATCAAGTAAAGGGGGTTGTATACATTTTAGACGTACAATTTAATGTACATTACATGAATTCCTATTACTGCAATATGAGATGGGATATTACAACATAATGCGTGCATTACATTTATGTACTTCGGGCAGTTATTCTTTGCAGGAAAATTTTCTCTTCACAGCAAGCACCGTCTAGTCAATTTGTGCACATTATTTACAATAACCAAAATTTTTTTATGATTAAAATTATTCATAAGGAACTAGATGAGGCCCCAGAAACAAATGTACTGGTTTTTGATGGTAGGGAAGCATTGGAAACAACTGTGGCATTTAAAGAGTTCATAGCAGCTTCCCGTGCTTTTGAGTATGAGATTGAATTGAACTTTAATGATGTACCGATCTGTAAAAATTGTGAAGAAGATATTTTGAGTTATGGATACTATATTCCCTACAAGGATGAAATTTTTCAGTTTTATTTTATGAGTAGTATTCA
>JAQFYE010004151.1:0-13900 GCA_034694305.1 Protaphorura glebata
TTAAAAAATTTGAAACACTTTCAAAAGTATTTGAAAATGAGAATGAATCCTTGAGAGTCAATTTGTCATTTATATTTCGTATCATAATTAAATTAAATTTCATTTTTATTTATTTGTGTTCTCCTTCAGTGTCTAGGATTAACTGATGAAGAACTAGCTGTCCGAACCGTTGACCACATTGATATTGCTTTTGATGAAGTTGCTCCGAAGCATTACAAGGAGAGTGAAGATCCAAAATTGTTCAACTCTAAGAAAACTGGGAGAGGACCATTGACAGAGGATTGGCAAAAGACATCACAACCAATCATGTGTTCCTACAAATGGGTCAAAGCCAGCTTCGAAGTTTGGGGTCTTCAGACTCGTGTTGAAGACTACACTCAAAAGGTAAGACATTTTTGCCTAATTAATATTTTCCATCAAGAATGGTAACGTTTACTGCAAAAAAAAATTAGTGGTAAAATAAAAATGAATATGGCTATGTCTACATTTCCAGACTTGGGTCAATTACATTGGTAATTGTAATTTTAATTTTAATTACAAAATACAATTACAATTAAGTCATTGTAATTGTAATTAATTATTTTCAGAATCCCAGCTGTAATTTGCAATTGTAATTAAATACTTTAGAAATTGTGTCTAATTGTAATTAATTTGTAACCGAATTTATATTTTTCTCAATTACTTTTACAATTACTTGAAATGTTGACCATCAAATACAAAGACGTAACTATGATGTTAGCACACATAAAATCATCACTTCGAGAAAGTAATTTGAATTGTAATTTGTAATTGTAATTGCATTTTCAATTACAATTACTTAATTGTAATTGAAATTAATTACTTTTCCATTTTTGTCCACGTAATTGTAATTGTAGTTAATTACTTTTGAAATTTCTCCATGTCTTTGTAATTATAATTAATTACAAGCAGAAATGAGGGTGTAATTTGTAATTAATTACATTTTTAAAGTAATTAACCCAAGTCTGATTATTTCTTGCTCATATTTAAACTATATCATTTTTTTTTAAATAAATTAGGAAATAATCGATGTGTTTAATTTTTTGAACAGGCAATTCGGGACGTCCTCCTCTTAGGTCACCGACAAGCATTGGCTTGGATCGACGAATGGTATGGAATGACTGAACAAGACGTTCGTGATTATGAGTCCAAAATGCAGGCTGAGACTAATGTCAAAGTAATTGGAGCTGGGGCTGTGAATGGTGCTGTTATGGGAGTTTGTCTTGCACAAACACCAGAAGAGGAATCGGCCTATGAAGTTACAGAAGGAATGTCAGTTTCTAATTCCCAAGACAGTTTCAAAAATGCCAAGTCCGAACCGTCTTCGCCGACAACTCGAACACCACCTAGAGGGCAACCCCCCATCCCAGGACCTGCGAATCCTGCGGCTGCAGCTTTGGCTGGGGTAAAATCATGGCTAACTTGGTCATAGTTTATTCAATAACTCCAAAATACTATCATTGCATCTTAAATGTTGATAATTGGATAGCTTTTCAAAATTATCTGCGAAATTAAATTAAATGTTAAAAATACTCAAAAATAAACCGGTCGATTTTCCTCTCAATGTCCAAAATTGAAAAGTCTAAATTTGTTGTGATCTATCTTAGGTTTAGATTTGGTATTGATAAAAAATTAAGATTTTTTTAGTATGAAAAATTAGTTATTTTTTAGTATCACAATTTCAATTCCGATTTATAGCAAGAAAATAGTTTGTTTTGTTTTTAGAATTAAATACAGGAATGTTAGTTGTTGGCAATCATATCAAATATATTCAAATTTTAGACACGTTGATAGGTTTGTGTACTCAAGGATAAGTAAGGGATATTAAAGAAATTTTCAAGCTAACTCGACAACGATTTCTGGCAAGGTGGGCTTATAGGTAATAAACAAACAGTATTTGTTTTGTTCGGAATGTATGAGCTCACCTAGCAGAGAGCTGTCAAATTATTTTGAAAATTTCTATGTTCAATGTTGAAATTAAAAATAAGTTTCTTCCGGATTCTAAATAAATTCTGCAAAAATGGAAGTTTCTGTGTACGACGGCGAATAAATCTAAATTTTAAAATATGGTCAAACGTAGGGACATCCTTGCTTTCAATTTGGCGTATGAAAGGTACATCTAGTAGTAGGGAAAATTTGCTGCATTGTTATGATGATAATTATAATGAAGGTTAGTTCATTCTCTCTGAATTTCGCCGCACAATAATAATTGGTCATCAATAATTTCCGATGTGTCTTTAATTCCTTTTAATCTGCTAAAATAATTTTTTTGAACATAATTCAGCCAGAATTTATTGGAATACTTAACAACAGCGAGTCAAACAACATCAAAGTTTAGCAACAAATTACATAAAACGACGACTGTGAACACAGTTTTTTTTTTTGGAAGACTCGTTTGAATATTTGTGCATTATATTGCATTGCATGTTCCGCTCACGGTCATGAGGAAACATTTCATTTCCCAACAAGATAAAATTCATATGTAAAACGTTGAATTTTAAAATATTTAGAACACTTAAAATAATTAGTTTGGCCGTAACTCACAACAATGAGTCAGAATACACCTACAACACAACTCAGCATCACAAAGATTGGAAGACATTATTAATTTTGGCTAAATATAATTATATTTTTAAACGTATATTGTCATTTACAGAACAGTTATAGTCGTTGTCCATTTTTTTCAAATATTTTTAAACTTCCTTGACTGCAGACTCGAAGATCCCCAAGAATAAATTTGCATGATGTGGTTGAAACACAAGACTTGGTCGAAGCCGAATAGCTTTATCTCCACAAACTCCCATTTGCACACCTGAACACATTATTAAAAATTATTGCTAAAATTAGTAAGACGATTACCGTAAAAATTCCATTAAAACCCGGGGGCCCAATAGAACACGGGTACTTTCCCTATTTTCTCCATGCATTATCACGGAGAAAGTAGAGAAAGTGACTGACGATTTCAAATATACGGCTTTGGTGTTCTATCAGAAAATTTACGGTACAGTAAAAATAACGGCGGTATAAACGAACCTTTATTCTTCATTTTCCCCATGATTTTATCTCTGGTTGGCGAATCCGTAGCATCAATTGCACAGAATGTTCCTTTCCCACGAGCAGAATTCAGACGATTTGGGTATTTGCGCTAAAAATAATTATAGCATTACCGTTACCGTTTTTTTTAAATAGGCGTTAATTTTAATTTGTTTCCGAGACGCTTACAGCCAATTCTTTCAACCCATTCTGAAGAATTTCACCCGTCTCGTTCACGTTCGTGAGAAGAGCATCCCTTTTGATTACTTCCACGATTTTCCTCAATACTTGCACCTTACTTGGTTCTCCCATCCAAGTATTAAAAATTCTGTAGGACTGATCTGGCCTATAAGTTTCAAATTTGAAAAAGACGTCAATATACGGTATATAACTGCTTAGAACATGGTCTTGATTACCGGGTCACAGTCGGGCCGAGGGATTGAACCGCCGACATAACCATAGTAATTGAAATTTTTATGTCTCACTTGAACTCAGGTAAATGATAGAATCCTCCAGTTTGAAGTTTCTTGCTGAATGTGACAATGTCTGCAGGGAATGGGAGGTTGAACAGTTCATGACACCACATGGCACCAGTTGACCCTCCACCGGTTTGCACCTCATCGATAATCAGTGCCACGTCTGACTATAAATATAATCACACAATCTTAAACTGGGGCAATGTGCTAAAAGTTCGGAGTAGACTCCACCCAACGAACGAATGGGACAATTAGCCCGGTTTACCTTAACGGTTTTCTGGCATATGAAAAATACTGACTAACTTTTTTAGCTAATTTCTGGAGTTCTTGAAAAAACTCTGAAGACGCATGATAATCTCCACCTTCAGACTGAATCGGTTCAATGATAATTCCGGCCACTGGATTTCCCTTCTTGTTCCATTTTTCGATCAAGTCTGCCACTTCCTCCAAACATTTCTTGTCTTCTTTTTTATTCTCAGTCACATTGTCTTCTAATGGGTACTTGTAGATTGGGAATCGTGCAATTGGCCAATCAAAGGATGGTATGTCTAATTTATGGATTGCTTTTGAATGTGTCACGCTCAAGGCGGCTAGTGTTCTACCGTGAAATGCTCCTGTAATAATAAATTAAATATTTATTGGCAAGGTTTCGTTGCATATTTGCATATTTGAAATTTCGGACATACCGTGGAATGAGAGTATAGACAATTTAGGTGACCCTGGTTGCTGATTGACCATGCAAGAACTGTAGTCATCCACTGAGAAATCTTTTCCTCCGCGCTCCCTCTTTTGTCGATTTATAAAAACAGCCTTAAACGCGTTCTCATTGGAGCAAGAACCACACGCCATTGTATGCAAATTTCGGTGGCCCTTTGGAGCTATCTGGATGTGAAATAGAGACACTCAAATTTTTGCAACTTTTTCAGGATTTTGACAAAAAGAATTATGAGTGGCCTTGAAATCCAATTCTTACCGAAAGTAATGAAGCATTTAATTCCTCGTACCAAGTCCCACTGGGATAAACTCCAAGTGCAGGACGATTTATGAGCGTTTTCTAAAATGGGTCATAAACACAAGAAAAACAAAAGTAAGTGCTTTCCGTATTATTCGTACGGGTTTGTGTTCACAAGGAAAACATTTTTCATGTCAATCAATCATCGATTCAAAAATTAATTATATTTTGACCGCTCATTTTTGCTTTATCGTATATTCGGCGCTCATTGCTACCAAAAACCCATGAATACACCAAAATCCGGAGCCAAAAATCCAGGTTTTATTCGTAGAACCTGGGTGTTATGAAATACAGCTGATCTGAGCTGAGTTTGACATGAAGAGTTGTCCTCTTGTCAGAATGACATTAACAGGCTGGCAATAAAACGTAACGTGCAATGGGATATATTTTTGGCTCACAATGTGGTGAAGATCCTGAAATAGACCCAATAAATCTGGGTGGTTGTAACCCAGTGGAATTGAAGAAATCTGGGTGTAAATATCCAAGAACACATTCCCATCCACATCAAACAAGTAATTCCCAATGGATTTATCGTAGTCAGCGAATAGTTGCACACTCGAACATTGCTGTATATAAAAAAAAAACGTAATTTATTGCAGATCTTTCTACCAAAAAAATTTTCATAAAGATTTTATCATAAAATTGCGGAAAATTGGGTCAACATTTTATTAGAACAAGAAAATGTATTTTTCTCACGAATAATTGAAACGATTATTAAATAATATTAAAATCATCTTCAAAAATTAGGAAAGAAAAATTGAACCACATTTTGAAACATTCAATGATTAATTTCAATACAAATTATTGTCTATATAAAATTATTCAAACCCACCTGTAGAGTCTCTAATTGAGTCAATAGCTCTTTAGATTTTGGCCCTGGAACGGCTGTTTTTACACTAGGACCGGAAGGTTCTCCAGTTATGAAATGTGGGGCATTGGCCAAATTTCTATAATCTGAAATATTAATGTCACCCCAAAAATATTATTAAAAAAAATATTAATATTTGAAAACTTGTGACAATTAATTACTCACGTTGACCAATAGTCCCTTTATTAGCGGACCGGGCGAGTGTCCGGGTAAGAGTTGAGATTCCACTCATATTTTCTTCTTTTAAAATGTCAATATGTTTTCCAATAATTATTTCAGCGCGACTCAAATCTAAGTGACACTGGATAAATGTCGATCTGCTGGAGTTGTCAAAAGTGATTCGACCTTAACTCTTGCTTAATTTATTTTTAATCTCAGCTTGTAAATTGAGCCAATTAAATGAGATACAGATTCTCCAACACCCTCAAATATTATGTAACAAGTTCCAGTGCTATATGCCGTACAAATCCAAACAAGTTTCACATGGTAAATTCTGAGTACCAGATCATATTACTTGCTGCAAGGTCATTTCAATCCATTTAATAATCTTGACATTAAAAAACATAGCACCACACCACCAGATACAGACCGACCCCAGGTAGAAGATTTTCTACATACAATTCATATGGACCAGCCAATCTATGTAATAATTTTTTCATGGTTAACCTTGAGTACATGTACTGGAGTACTAATTTTTTTTCACTATAAAATATTATCCGTTTTATTCACTCTTGGGCATTGGGATTTAAACCGAGTGCACTACATCCACCCACTTTACATCTTACATTACAGAATTTTATTCTCACCTAAAGAGCGAACCTTCATTAAATCGAACATATATTTTTATCGAACTGTAATTCGATTTTCATGATCGAAACCACGCTGAAGTTATTTAATAGCTTCTTTATACTGTAAACCAAACAAATTCTTGCTTTTTTCGGACAGGGAGTCTAAAGTCTGCAGTATCGAGAATCAGTCATTAATTTTGTTCTGTATTTTCTTGAGAAATAAATAAAAATAAAATTGAGACTAAATTCTAGAATTCTTTTCTTGTCTTTGACTAGAATTAGACTCCCGGAGGATCGAAACTCGAACCAAGACTGTGGGTGCTGTGGACCAGAACCGTTCATGTTCACCGAATTTTATCGATTCTTCCTCCACACCGCACCGATTCTTGCATCTTTTTCTTTGCACGTCTTTACTATTCACACACACACAATACACGCACAGCTTCCAAAGACTCAGAATTCCTGAGAAAACAACTAAAATATCCCATACGTCATGCATGGAATTAATTGAGTATCGTTTAATCCTTGGACATAATTGATATAGAAATTCTGGTCCCGTTTGAAACCCAAGTTAAGAACTTTCAACGAAAATCTTTCAATATATCTGTTAACATACATGTGTAGTAGTAGTAGTAGTAGTAGGAAAAAGCCAATTGGAAAAAGTGGTATAAAACAACCACAGTGTAGTACATGTCCGAGGAATTGAACCCCAGCATAGCGAAGCAGTAGGTGCCACCCCACACCATTAGCCTGGAATGGACTGTTCCGCTATTTTATCATTTGTCTCAAACTGTTCGATTGAAATAATTCATGATTTTCATGTCAAGAAAATGTAAAAAGACTCATAAATTCCGCTGGAGAAAATCGAAGTGCGAGTCGTTAAAAATATAAAAGTGAGTTGATGAGTTTTTCTCTATTTACAAATAATATTTCATAATATAATTCTAACATTGAATAATTTCAGCAATGGAAATGCGGTCCGATGGGAAATGGTTGTGCAAATGGTTGTCCGCAATTCGTCCTTCATAGACTCCTTAAAATCTATACTTCCATTCCCAAACAGTGTCTCTAAATCATATCTGGAATTGAAAAATTATTCGTAAAGCATGTCTCACGCAAATAAAATTCTACATTTCGAATTTATATTTTTCCGGGTTTTTGAAAGTGCCGTGTCGTACCTACTTGTATAGGAATTGAATGTAGACAAACATTTCGTGACAATGGACGGAAGGGCTAATAAATATTTCGAAACTCATGCGAAGTACTTTTAGTTGATTAATATCTGACAATAATAAATAATTTAATGTTAATTAAAAGCTTTGCTTTTGCGACGTAGAACATGTCATCAGTTTATCTTTTCCAGTCAACCTGGCTCCTTGACTCCAACTTCTTAATCCTTGTTAATTGAATCTTATAATTGCAAAATGATAAGTAAAAAGTGTAAGAAATTATTGGTATTCCACATTAAGTGTGCGTACATTTTAAAAGTAATACCATTTCACTGGGACAATAATACAAACAGAATAGTCCTTTCAAATTCCAAATTCTCTACTGCTGCTTATTACTGTTCGACATTAAATTTCTTTGTTTCTGCTATGCTGTTAGTTATTGCTTTCGTCTATAATTTATCCAATCCACGTACAACGGCATCGGAGCGTACAGGACATTGTCTTTATATCGTCATACAAGTTTTAATTTTCACGTTCGCTACAATTGTTGCGTTCAAACGAGATGCAATAATAATGATTTCGAATCAACTCCTCGGTTACAGTCAAAAGTGCCAAGGTATGTACAGTGTGTCAAAAAAACTATTCATCCCTTTTTACGAACCCATTCGATTTTTTTTTACCAAATTCAGTCATATTTCAGTAAAAAAAAAATCTGAAGCACATGCATTTTAGATTAAAAATATAAACTACCGGAGAATTTCTGATAAAGCCAGGTCTCTAATTGAACCCGGTCTCTAATACAGCCCGGTCAAAATTAACGACTTTGACATATAGAGTCCGGGTTACCCATAGAGTGCCAATGCGCTCATAGTATTTACTCTATGGGTTTGACCATAGAATAACCATATGTTATCCATACTTTACTCTATGGCTCCGCCTTATACACTCACCAATGCAACCCTGTCTCTATTACAGCCCGGTCCGAGAGCGCTATTTTGCAATTACAGCCCCGGGGCTATATCAAAAGTTCTTGTTGGCGAACGCATTGCTATCCTCACAAGAAATTCGTATCATTTCAATCCTAAGAATTTGGTAAAAAAGAGAAGACCATTCGAATGGGTTCCGTACCACGCGGTGAGACATTTGGGACACAGTGCAGAAGTTAACTAATTCTCAAATTCGGTTTAAATTCTTCATACCCGTTTGCACGAAATATTGTTCATCATGCGTTGCATTTAATTAGGGTGACCATAATTTCTCAGGCCCAAAGCAGTATCCAATTTTGAAATAGGGGGGTCAAAATCGATATTTTACCAAAAACTCCAAAAGGGGGGTTCAAAAGTGAAAAAATGACCATTTTTTGAAACTCGAAAGCAGTACCTCTGGTCACCCTACATTTAATACGAATACCTTGTTTTATGTCTAGATCGGTACTTCAAACATAGAGCCCGTCCATTCGAGCTTGGTTGTGAAAATGTAATCGTCTATGGAATTGTTGCAGCTTGTGCCAACATAATATGCTGCCCGTTCATAAACACATCATACCCTCATTGGGCATGTTACCTAAGCGCATACTTTCCAGAAGAATATCGCGAGTCATTCATCATGCTATTAATGTTGTTACCACAATTTTGGCTCGTCACAGCTAATGGGGCATTGTCACTATGTCTATCAACGTTTCGCATAATTTATTTTACTGCTGTGATATTTTTGAATGCAGAATTAAGGTGAGGCTTTTTATTGATTTACCGGTAAAAAATTAGGCAATAACCTCGAAGAAATGCGTTTACCCATTTCACAGTGACCTATTTTTACACATTTTATTTTTACACATTTTAACTTTGAAATTTTTGTTTGCCTAGACCGAGACCACATTTTGCCGCTAACAACATGCGATTTAGCCTGCTAAAATATTGAGAACGAAGCGTTTAGTGTTTAGTGTTTTTCGAATTTGAATATAACCGTCATAACATTCAAAAAATCTAGTGTTACGTAAAAAGCAAAAACACGTCAAATGAGGATTATTTTTAGTCAAATTTAGAAATACATTTTGTTGTGATTAAAAATTAACCGCTCAGTCAAGTGAAAGTAAGCTGGGAGTCGTATATTATATACGTTTGCCGGTATCGCTGAACATCCATCTTGTCAAATGACATATCAATATATTCGTGACTGTAATGCAAATCTGGTGTCACCTTTCGAATTGTCAAGATCAATTATTTGTGGTCGCCTTTTGTCGCAAAGGTTGACTTTAGCAGGCAGGCGCATTGATATTTCAAAATTTCAATAAGTATAGTTTTCACTAACCGTACAAACGGGTACTTCGTTTTAGAATTAGACTGACCGTTTTTTCGCTTTCTCAAAAATTTTTTTCACGAAACTTTGGCAACAATTTCTGAAAACTCCATGAGAAGGTGTGGAGAAAATATGCCCGTGATGGGAAGGTATTCGTTAAACGTGATCGAGACTTCTTCACCTCAGGGAATGTTTAGTAGACACCATTCAAAAAATTCTCCTAAAGATTCTTGAAATATTTTTAAGGATTTACTCTTCAAAAAAATAATTACTCGAATTCAACGAAATATTTGTTAGTGAAAATTCAATATTCCCAGCACCTATCCTTAACTAATATGGTATGAGGAACCCTGTTTCCATTCATATTATCAACATATTTCCACAGGGCCAACCGGAAGAGCAAGTACACGAGAGACGATCTGAGAACGCCGGCTGCATTGATCCACGCCTTTAGATGCTTGCAAGTGATTTCTAATTCGACTAATTACAATATGAGCGACATTGCTGTTATTGTAAATTCCACGTTCATGCCTTACACTGTATTTTCATGGGTAGCACTGATTCGATTCTACAGAATAGTGCCTATTCCTGCCACAATAGTTTGTGCGGCAAACGCAGTTATCGGAACGACTGGACTTTATGTGATGTATTTGGAATTAGGCAACTACTATGAGTATTCCAAAGAATTGATAAATTCTAGGAATTGTTGTACAAAAACAAGAGGAGAAGATCGGAAGCTACTCTCCAAATATCTCAAGTCGTGTCGTCCGTTAAGATTTAATTTCGGATCAATGGGATATTTTCAAAAAGGAGCAAGTATTGAGGTTTTGGGACACCTTACCAGTAATATTTTTTAATACAATCCTAACCTAGAGCGCCACCGTGCAGTCTAATGTATAGAAAAATAGTTTTTACGTTTCCCGTGATACTAATATAATGCAATTCTAAATGTGTACCTTGGGCAGAAATTCAATAAAATTCTATCAAAAAACTGTTAATAAGAATCAGAGGATTTAGGTTTCTACGCTGGACTTGTTACCTATCATGGGTTCTGCGATTTTAGAATTCGGAGACAAAGGATGGCTTATCGTCCATTTCTGCGAGGGAGAAAACTCCCACCCGGCTCTGGAGGATGTGAATTCAACCCATTTTGACGAATGCATTACTGCACTGTCACCACACTCATCATAACCATCATCGGGCATAATCTCGGTCCTGGTTCCCGACTTCCCTACCCCTATTTGAGAAGTTTGAGGTCCGTCGGACGTACCGCCTCTGCTAGCGAGACTGAGCTCTACTAACCCAGGGTGGTTACCCCAGAATTCTCACAAACTTTCGGCCATTGAAGTATTGTTCACGAGGTCAACGAGAGGCTCTATGCGTAATTTGGTTTCAATCGCTCTGACAGATATCCCCCTCAATTACATCCCCATGCTAAAAATCCAAGACGGCCACGGGTCCGAGTCAGGTACTGGGATCGAATCCTACGTTTGGGTCTCTGACCAAAATATATCTCTTTTTTCGGGTCGACGCCCGAAAAATCACCCGACCTGGACTTTCGGAGGATTGGGAAATAAGATTTAAATAATTATCCATTGGGTACTATTATTTCAGACAGAGTTCGAATATCACTTGTGTTTTTCCGTCCTGTATTAATAATCTAAGCGGTACCTGTTGGTCATAAATAATGTTCCCCTGATTATTGATCATTATCAAATGGCACTTGGAAAGTGTGTTTGAGTTTTATCACAACAATTGTATTCTAACTTTGCAAGACAATCAAATCCAAATAATTCTGGACCGCAGTAACACAAAACCGATGGACAATTTATGTAATTAATGTTATAATGTTAGCGGCTCAGGTAAAGTGAATTGAACCGTAGAATACGTATGGGGGCTTTCTCCCGACAGATAAATAGGCGATAAGCTATCATTTGATTCAGAATACATTCTGTCATCAGGCGACGCATGCCAGAAGCCAGTTTACTTTTACACCATTCTCATAGCTGCTGGGTCGCAATTACGTATATGGATGGTCTCCGGTGTGTGGACAATAATAGCGTTAGTGACGGATTATAAAACCCAGGATTAAATAAAAACTTTTGGGACAGGTTGTCGTATAAGAACGAGTAGTTCAAAACACCCCCGATGCTGAACTAGATGCACGGTCATGATGGACCGATTTCAAATAGAGAGCCAGACTCAAAATCGATCATTTACGCTTACCTTGGAAAGATTACAAAAGTAGAAATGCCACGTTTCACTCCCAAGTCCCGACCTCTCAACTCAGCACATCCTACAAATATTAGCAGATATGTGCGGAACATAAGTTTTCCATCTCTCATATCTTGGTGGATATTTACCAGAAAATTAAACTATTTCTATACATATCGCAGACCTGTAGTTCTGTCCCCAATGTTACAGTCTCTACCGTTAAATTGGCGCAAAAGAATAAAAAAGTATCGTATTTCTGCAAATATTCATATTTAATCATTTCTAATAAAATACATTTGAATTCTACCCCTTGTTGCTGTGGTGTCCTTTATTTAAATGAGCAACTTTGAGTTGACGATTTCCATTTTCATCACTAAGGTAGTCCCGAAGGTTCTATTAGCGCGTTAATTGTATCATATTAATATTAAAGCCCGTGCAGCTAAAATCTATAGTATAGTTAAAATGGACTCTAGGTGACCCGGCTTCTAATTGAGCACTGGATTTATCCTAACCGCGAGCTGTTGTGGAGTAACGTGAGACATACAAACCTCATAATTCAGATAAAGAATTTTCAAAGACGTTTTAAAACAAACATATTAATAATATGTATTTCATTTAAGGCATCAAAATTGTTGGTGGTCTCAACTAGGCCGTAGCGCTCGGTGCCTTGGGTATGACTATCGCCAGTTCAATTGCATTGGAATGATTAAAGTAAAGTCAGGTTAAATACCAAGAATGAAGTAATTGTTTTCACCGTGCGCGCGGGATGAACTGAACGGCCACGTTTCACTTCCAACAGTACACTTAAAAAATGCTGACTGTGACGTGGAACGTAATTATTCCACCTCACCACCACCGCCCAGTCATTCGATCCTCTGCTCAATAAACCCACCTTGTACATTATTTCTTTCATAGTGAATTCGACCACGCTGCTGGAAGATCGCGTCATTTCTCGTAATTAGACTTTGCTTTGGTTGATTAGCTAAGATTTTAGGGACATGTCGGGGTGCTCTGATATAACTAGAATTTTTTTTAAAGTTTTTATAGTTCTCCACCTAGCGAGCATCATATTAGCAGTGCTAACTGCTGAAACTTAAAACCCGTGGAGAATTTGGAAAAGGCTGAACAGCGCCATCGCTAGCACAGCAGATGCTGCTCATAGAGTAGTGAATAAGACGTCCTTGTAATCCAAAACAAATTCGTCTCACCAATCGTCAGAATGGTAAAATCTTCTAATGGGTTATTTTGGAATTAATGTACCATTCCATGCGGCGTAGTATTAAACCAGCTGGACATCTGGTGACGGTCAGACGCGTGTGACAGATAATTTTTACCAGTTTTCCCCACTGCGCACTGTGCATTGTACTTCCTACTACTAGCGACATCTCCAAATCGATAATATGCGCCTGCAAATCAACGAGATTATTTAATGTATTCTTCAACTTTTTTTTATTACAGGTACTGATGGCCATAATATCAAGTCACTCTGACTCAGCGCGCTGTCATGTGCTTTGTCTTACACAAGCTGAAGAATTTTATTTTGAAAACAATAGTTTGAAGAAGATATCGAAATTTATTCCTGCCCGACGTTTGCCGAAAATACCGAAATATGTAATGATGATGTGGATCAGCATGGTTTACACACTTCGCCGCACCGTACGCAGACAACCAAAAAATAAAAATATGTTTTTGGCAAAGGGTCAAATAGTGTCATATATCAGTAAATATTTAAAATTGACAATTTCAAATCAAATAAATTTGAATTCGAATTCCACTGCTTGTTTGTATGGTGTGCATCCATTTATTTCAACCATCATCCTTCATATATTTTTCACTAGCCAATGTGAACTATATTTACGCAACGTACAGATAATTTTCCTTCTCTGCTCACTGACGGATCTTTCGAACTTTTTCGACAAGTACATATACAAGGTGACCATTATTTTGAGAAGCCAAAGTAGTACATTTCTAAAAATTCATTTTATCTACACTGAATTCGTTTTTTCAGCCATTCTATCTACACTGAA
>JAQFYE010004152.1:0-13899 GCA_034694305.1 Protaphorura glebata
CCACCCCTCGCCAGCACAATCAGGGGGAGTCGGACACAAAGTGAGAAATGCATTTTGTAGAGAATCTTATGAAGGAAAGCCGCTTGAAAATCCGACGCATGTAGCGCGCTGAAAAAACGGCATTTCGACAAAAACGCGCCCAACATAATTTTGTACGAAAAAACTTTTGGCTCATAAATTTAATATTTATTTGGCTAGACCTACTGCTGTGAGTGAAAGTCAGACTCGTTAAGTGAGATTTAGACCGTGCGTTGCACTCGTGGAGATTTAAACTCTGAATCTGTCATCACCTCCCAACCTAGCCAGACACGTTGTTGCACATGCATCGGGGATTTAAACAGACACAGACACAGACACTGCATGCAGATTACAGATTGAAGATTGGAGTAAATCTGAGAAGTGCATTCCATTCCACACCCCTCCCCATGCACCCCCACAAGTTACGGAAACAGACAGACAAACAAAAAAGACGGTTTAGATGTGGCTTTAAATAAAACTGTGTATACAAAACCACAGTTTTAGCCAACAGCCAAAACCCCCATACTTTTTATTCGACTTCTTTGCTCTACTTGTAACGCGGAAATGCAGTTTGCATTTTGACGTCCGGATATTTAGTACTATGAACCCAGAACTGGTGACTCATTCTCTGTAGACTCGTTTCAGACAGAAACCATAAAAATCTATGGGACTAGATTTGTTTTACAATATTTGTTTAGCATGTCAAGCGACTCTATTTATGTCACCGTTAAAACAAGTACTAACGGAAAACCAGATATTATATCGAAATTTACCACTGGGACTAATGTCAATTCAGAATTTCAGAATATGCTAGGTTCGGTCAACTCGAAGATCGAGGTACTGTTGGGTTTCAACGTAATCCGAGAGTTATGGGGAACACATGCAAGATTTCAGCCATCTACTTTCCAAATGTGACCTCCAGGGAACTATGATATTTGGTACCTCCTGGAGGTCACATGATCAATAGTAGGCCGGCTTTGGTGACCGCGGTGATTTGACCTCACAGACTTTGTTCCTGTTGACCTTAAACCTACTATCGGAGAAATTAAGTACACGCTGGTTCATATCCCTCTCTCCACAGAGCCCAGCCAGGGGGAGCCATTGTTCTTAGGAAACCTGGGATATGCATTTCGAAAAGTATTTTAAAGGAACACCGCGCTAAAGCAGTGGAATGCACAACACCACATGCGCATTTTAAATGCAAAAACTAGCTGTTTGTTCCATGTATCGGCGCAAATATCACCCAAATCATTTTTTCGACTAAATGAGTTCTCAAATCGGATTCCCATTAATTCTGTCGATTTTTTGAGATAATGTTTGCCAAAATCGGAGACCGTCGCTTCAGCCAACCAGGAATTCATGGTATGGCAAAATCGAGGATCGACAACGTCATATAGAGGTCAATTTTGGTATATTGGAATGCAAAGTTATATCTTTGGGCAATATAATAGTAGTAATGAAAAGTGCATGTGTCCACTGAATGATTGCAGGTGGATTCCATGGCCAACAAGGTTGCAAGTATTTTGAACCAGTTAATTCTGGCTGCTATATTCTTATTAATAAAAACTTAGTCAATAGTGGTGGCTTCTCAGAAAAATATATTGATAAGTGAAAGTGTCTTAGTAGTCACGCCTATAGATATATTCCTATGAAATCACCTTGTGAAGGTCCCTTGAACAACAACAATGCATAAATAAATAGGAGGCAAGAGGGATAATTGCAAGGACAAGGTCAACTCAGGTAAGCCAGCATCAGTAGAAGAGTAATCCTTGGGATTCTTCCAACCCTCGAAAATTAACTCGTATTCTCTATGCATCAGAATAATTCATAAGCACCCTCTTAAGTCTTTTACATCATCACATTTAAACTTAGCATTTCCTCAATTTAGCATGAGAATAGAATTAAGATCATCCACTCATTCATCCTCATCATTAATCCATTTAATTCAAGACCAAACTTTTTATTGTCTTAAAATAAAAAGTAACCTTTATGCTCGTTTACGCTCAACTCATTGAAAATTATATTCAAGCGTTACACGAAAGAATTACGTACATATACAGGGTGTTCCAAATGAATATACCCGGTTTCAAAAATTCGTATTTTCCGAAATAGAGCCTAGATTTTCAAAAAAATATATTTTTATTGAAATTTTGAAAGGACTTCTTGGTTTTACAATTTTAACATTTTTTGATTAGTAAAGGGTACTCTAGCTATAAGGCCATTCTTATGTTTACACTCCCGGAGCCAGACAACGTTTTTAGCATACGACATTTCGAAGGTTGCAAACTGCAGTCCATTGTTCGTCTATAATTCTTTTCAAATCTTCTAGATATCTAAAACAATCATTTTCAAAATTTTGTTTTTCAAAGTTCAGATTTTCAGAATTTCAAAAATTTGTTTTAAATTCAGAGATTTTACACATTTAAAATGCCGTATGCTAATAACGTTGTTTGGCTCCGGGAGTGTAGAAATAAGAATGGCCTATATAACGAGAGTATCCTTCACTAACCGCAAAATGTCAAAATGTCAAATTGTTTTTGTCTAAGACAATGTAGCGTAGTGGTGAGTAGTCTGAATTCTCATCCTACAATACCTGCAGTACGGGGTTCGATCCTCGGTCTGGGCAGTACTATATAGTACTATATCTCCCTCTGGGTTTTCTCACTATACCGGGCACTCCATCCGCCCGGTCCAAATGGGTAGTACCTTGGAGGTTAAAATCTATATATACTGAAATATTTGAAATTGAATAAAATATTCCTTTCAAAATTTCAATAAAACCATTTCTTTTGAAAATCTATGCCAAATTTAGGAGACTACGAATTTATGAAACTGGGTATATTCATTTGGAACACCCTGTAGATTAAATCGGCTAAAAAATCCCCACAGTTAGAATTCCCCATCGCGGGGACTGGGAGGCTCCTGAACGCGTCTTTCCTTAAGTGGGAACTTTTAGCCAGATTTATCCTATAATTTGTAGAGAATTTAACTCAAGATTTTTTTTTTCTTAATTTCTGGGTCGGCATCCCTGTCTTACTGTTTTTTCAATCAACGATTGAAGGATGGACTGCATAACACTGGAGATTACTTCTTGATAATTTCTAGAGAATCTGAACTTTTGTGACCGTACGACAACTCCGCTAATTGATCCTAATTGGTAAGAAGAGAATAATGCCCGGGTGTCGACTTTCATGAAAGTTCCTGGAAAATCCCAAAGATTCTGTTTGTAGTCTAATTGCTCGAGGTCAGTCCGTTTCGAGAAAACCTTGAAACTTTGGAAAGGAAGACGAAACGTGCGTCTGTTTGGAGATTCCACACAAAATCATTCATAATAATAGTGTGTGTGTTACTCGTTCATTAGAAAATGGCAGTACGCATTATTTTTTATTATTAGTCCCGTGTGAAGGTAGTGAATCTTTTTTTATATTTATTTCTAAAGGGTTAATGGTTAATCCTTGTTCCGCTTCCATTCTAAACAAACATGTCATCCACCTTCACACGTGTAAATGGGCTTCAAATTTATGCGCTTAAAATCATGTCAAATACTATTCATTTTTAAGTAGGCTGCTGGAATAGCCACACACCGACGCGACATGGACATCTCCATAACAGTAACTGTAACTTATGAATAATATTTGTCCGATAACCACTTGCTTGTCATTTGTTCACAAAGATTTTGTTTTGTTTATAACTTCTTTGTACTTATGGTTTCTTTCCTTATTATCGTGGGAACAAACCAACAGAAAATTAGGTCAAATATATTCCTTATAGATAGACACGTGTACCGGTATTACCGCATAATGGTGTTCGAACTATAATGTGTAGAAAACTTGGACAATACGTCTTCGTAGTGGTGATTTTTTGAGCAATGCTTCTTTGTGACTTAAATTGCTTGTCAAAAAACAGTTCTTTGTCATTAAAAAGCAACCTTTTAAAATAATAATTTGAATTTTCGAATAATTTCTTGACGTCAGATTGAGAAAGATTCATCCATTTTCAAAAATGGATCATAATGAACACTCGGTAAAACCGTCAGACT
This sequence comes from Protaphorura glebata, assembly GCA_034694305.1. NCBI lineage: Eukaryota > Metazoa > Arthropoda > Collembola > Poduromorpha > Onychiuridae > Protaphorura > Protaphorura glebata. The sequence continues at coordinate 4,058 of JAQFYE010004152.1, forward strand.
TGGAATTACCTTTGATACGGCGCATTTCTAAGGCTTCCGGGTGAACGTGTGTATACCTTTGAACGGCCTACTAAATCATTCCCATGGGATCAAGATGGGAAGACCAATTGTTGGCGAATTTCTGCATATTAATTTTTATGGAAATGATATAAAATAAAAAAGGCACACGGGATCGTAGAGATTTAGAAAAAGTAGGAAAGGCACACGTTCTGACTATAGTGCTGAAATGCCATATGTTCATGTTCTACTGGAATCAATAGGATTTCAGAGTCTGACGACGATGATTGAAAATATGAATAGCCTCATAAAAACTTCATTACTCCATAACTCTCGCCTTGTGCGAAATTGGGGTGGATGGTTTTCGCACTCAACTCCAATCTGCATTTATTTGAGAGGGGACGCGTTATCATGCAAAAATTCATAATACTGAAAGTTACGTGAAGTACAACCGAGGTTTGGTATTTGAGAAAAATTGTAATTACGAAAATCAAAAAATATTTCCATATGTCGTCTAAAATAATAATTATAAAATAAAAATATAACCCCCTCCAAAAATTTAAATCCGTGTCTTGTGTCACCCAACGCCAGTTGTGAATGGGCTTCAGAAATGCATGGCGATATCACGCTTCCGACAGGACTATGCTTCATGGCACAGGTCAATAGCATTATCGGCTTATGATAACAAATGCATCCATGCATATTTCGTCACTTTGTTTCACAGTTCAAAAACATGACTTACTCACTGGGTGAATTTTTATGCCACGTTTGTAGGCAATAGCCAAATCGAAAACAAAAAATCGAAATTCAATGAATTGTTTGTTTGTTTGATTTTTACCTGTTATTTGACATGATTTACACGAAAAGAACTTTACAGAATAGTTTGTGCATCCAAATTTTCCAAAGTTTTGTTTACCAAAACATACCTACAGCCATATGACCTCTTGAGTGATATGACCATTGGTCTACGACACATATACAGTTTATCATCACGAGGACATGAACCATAGCTTAAAAAAAATAAGTAAACAAATAAAAGAACTCGTGCATGTCCACCCATCTGATAAACGGAAAGATATGAGTTAACAGATATCTGCGTTGTCGTGAATGTTGATGACTGATGATTAATCCTGATCTGAGATCCAATCTGATACAAGTGTAAATATTACGTATGTACGGACAGGACTATTGCTACTGTATGTATATTAACCAAGGACTACGTTCTACGTTCTATACAATGTTGAACAGCCGAGTCGTAGACTCAAATAACAACAAAGTCATATGCTGCACATGGAGCTTGAGCAATGACCTCGTGTTGGAGGTATTTAGCCGTTGTAGCATTACTTTTTGTCAGTTTAGGATCTCTGATGAGACCTTCGTCGTGGGACAGGGGCTCGTGACTGTTGATAATTTTCAAATGATCACGCAGTCAACAGCTGATTTTCTTCATGGTAATATCCAATAACACCAATATTCGTATTCGTGGACTTGGACTTTAAACATGGGGTTTATGTATTCCGATTCCGATTCCTATTCCGCAGATCCTGCACAGAATTTTGAACGGATTGTCACGCTTACGGAAACAGCTCATTTGGTTTCCGGCAGGAAGATCACAATAAAATATACGATTTCATTTATAGAATTTAAAACTTTAAATTTCCGTGAAACGAGATTCTAACCTGTGGTGAAGAGGAAACCTGTTGAACCTGCTTGACAATTGGCAAGCAACGATACTTACGACTATACTATCGAGGATGACTTCCGGAGATTAATACCGAATGCTTTCAATTTTGATGTTTATGTTGTGTGAGCTATGGAATTGATGACTTAAATAAAATTACATCCAATCCAATCCAATTGGATGTCGTATAGTAAAACGTATTTGTACAATTTAAAAAAGATTTTCGAAACTATCATTTGTTCTGTCGATAATTTATCTGGTGGACACAATCGGTCTTCTATGCTTAGATCTATACGAAAATATGACCTGATTGTAGCCAGAAGAATTTATTTTTAGGTTCACCAACTAGAAATTGGTCCGACCTCCACATATTCATGCATATTTCTACAGGGTGTCCCTGACACTGAACTACTTCGCTATATTTGCAAACACTGCGAGTTCCTGAGGAGAAAGTTCACCAAATCTGCCCAATCGCCTTTCCTCATAAGGAATCGGTAGCTTTTAAAATATTTCGTTATAAATCGTTCAAGATTGTGTTGAAATGACTCGTCCTTGCCTGAATTAACCCTTTGAATTTACCTGTAGGGCCAGTTTTAAAACAATTTGTGTTGTTTCCTTGTATGATTGTAATGAACATTAAGTTTATCTGACAAGCCATCATACACATGGTACAGGTATACAGGACGTGTTTACATTATGATTCCAACCATTCAACTTCACCATTACCTACCACTATACCTTATCCAAAGAGGGAAAGCACCGTGAACTGCATTATACACACACTTACTACATTGAATAGAGTAGAACAGAACAGAACAGAACAGAAAAACACCTCCGCCAATGTCATGATTCGCTTTATTTACCGTGAAGAGATTTAGCGGTACTTGTTCCTTTCTGTCTGGCTCTCACCATCAACAAACACCTTTTCTTTTTAGTGAAAAGTGAGTTCAACTTGAGTGAGAAAGGTTAAGTTTACTACAATAACTTAGAAAAAAAAATAAAGTCATTGGTGTGACAAACTGAAACTGAGTTGACGACTGAGGACAATGACACAATAAATTAATCCTTCCAATATATTTCGCATTATAATAAGTACTCTCAATAAAAACGAGACTGAGAGTTGTACTCTGGACTGTATCCTGAGTTGCGGGATGACAGAATCCAGATATCACACATTTCTAGTCAAATGAAGGCTTATTGTCTATTTGTACTAGAGAGAAACCCCCAACCCTGTTGTGGAGGTTCGGAATTCACCTCATTTTGACGAATGAATCTTCACTACTCTACATCCAATATCTTTTAACCATCATTGGGCATTCTCGAGGTACCCGACTTTCCTACCCTATTAGTTTATTTGACAGATTTCTGAAAGCGGAAGTGGGAAAACCCCTGTATACTCCACAAATACTCTCATTATTTGACAGGCAGTAGGGTAAGGTGTCCCAATACGCCCCACCGCCCTTTGTGGCTGTGGTTTGGGAGTCACGTGATCGTATAGTTTCAGATAGTCGGGGCTTATTAGGAGACCTTACCCTAACAGTAAGGCTTGGTCAAATGTACGCGTACTAATTGGCTATATCCAAGCAGAAAGGGAAGGTACCTCTAGTAGTAGGGAAAATCTGCAATAGAGAAAACCAACTAATTGCTTGCTATTTTGTATAACAAAAAGTAAAATTTGGCAATGTGGCGCATACGTAGCCACAGCCACCTGTTTTCTGCAAAGTAGTACGACGGCAGACATACCTATTTCTAAAGACATCTTTGACGCCGCTGCCGCACGATTTGAATCTTTGAAACAATCCTAATAGATTTGAATTTCAAATCCACAAAGACTCATGGATACATAATACATTACATTGTGTCTGTCTGTCTGTCCTTCTGTCTGTCTGCCTCTAATCTAAAAGACTTACTATGTACGAGTATTGTTCCATTCCATCCTTCTTGCTTTTTTTTCTACTCCTTTTGCTATATCTACTATTTGGCACTTGTCGTTATGTCTTTGTGTGGGGTTGATGGTCTAGTCAATTCGTTGACATTGGCACTCTATTCTGTCCTGTACTTTGGTCTACACTCAGATTGGCGGTTATACAAATGTTTAGATACAGATTTGGTTGGTTAGGATGTCCAGTCCAAAAGGCTGAGCTAAAGAGCCGTCAAACGACTTGTCTGGCTCATTATAGGTGTGAGTATATCATCAGCTCATTGACTCCAGTTCTACTCTGCTAGTCATTTCTATGGTCATTATGATCAACTCAGATCTACAGGGTTCTCCATAACTTGTCTCAAGGATTTAGTTTGGTATATTTTTGCATTTTTCGTGGGTTTTGCAACATCTCAAATTTTACACAAAATTTGCAGTGTGGTTAACTGTATGCAGCATGGTACAGCAAAATACCAAGGATGTCCTACTTGCGCCAACTTGCCCCAATTTTAATATTTTGTACTTCCCAATGAAAATTATTGTAATATTTTTGAAAGATATCCGAAACCTTGGTTCAAAGGCTATGGTCCACCCCTTAGATACTATGAAAATACTAAATGTCTGTCTGTCTGCGTCCGCATGGTTGTGGCTACGGTTACTATTATAATTTGTGAATGTATGAGTGATTGGAGGAGCGATCGTAACGTTTCCGGTCTTTCCGATAAAATTGTCTGGGAGAGTGAATGGGATGAAATGTGTAGTGGAAACATTCACACGATTCTTATCTCTTCTCTCACTCCACTCTCCACACGTTTAATTAATCTCAATCTATTAATATACTCACCCCTAACAACACTCTCCCATTAATTAATTATTCTAAATGGTACGACACACGCACTAGCTCCACCCGTCCTGTCATCGCCCCAATATTTCTCATTAAAAAAAAGAAATAGAACGAGGTGTGAAGAATAACCTCAAGGAATGGGCTTGACACAATTATCAAATGACTTCACCAGAATTTTACGCATTCACCAATTTACGTAGTTTCCATACGCCATTTTAATTTTAATAATACCTTTTTAGGAGATCTAAGAAATTTCATGTAGAATTTTATTAATTTTGGAATGGAAATTAGGCAAAACTCACTTGTAAAAAGCTAATTTGCTTCCATATAACATTTTTCATCTCTTGACTCAAGTTTTTTTAAGACTTATTTTCACCTCAGGGCATTCTGCGTGTGGTCCGTGAAAGATTTCACCTTTTATTTGGAATTACACAGTTTGGGCGTGAATCCAATAACCGGTTGGTATTTCTGCTTACCAGATACTCATTTGTCATTTTAAACGAATCATCCAAAGTTTTTTTTGTTAAAAATTGAAGATGTGACTAAATATTACATATTTTGAAAAATTTCAAAAAATTTGAATTTCGAAATTATGTTAACGTCCAGGTATTTTCATCGTATATTGCATTACATGATGGAGCTAAATATTTCCGCGGAAAGCTATTCTGTGAGTCAGTGATAACTTAGGCCATTTGGCATTTCCAATCATCTTATGTCTAATGCGTGGTAGTCAGTCATAATCTCATAACTCTTTACCTCGAATGGAATGACTGACTCACTTCTGCCTTGATTCTTTTTAAGACGTAGTTTTGAAGATGGATGAGAAATCCATTGAACTCTGGCTGTTCAACTAATAAGGCCGTTGCATGGAGACAAGTGTTAAGCCAAAAGATTTTGGATGCAGATGGAGTGCAATGGACCGTTATTAATGTACCTTAGCCAACAAACCATTTTCTACGGGTTTTCCAAGATCGGCAATCGCCAGCGACCGTTCACCTGCCACACGTACATTGTATTCTGCAGTAGTCCGTCTAGACAATCCAATCACCCGCCAAAGGACAAAAGGCCATGCCGCGCCGTGAAAGTCGAAGGAAATACAGGTCAAATATAAGGAATCCCTACAAATTACTGAATCAGTAAAGAATTTGCAAATTAAGATGTTGCAGATTATTTGGTTCCGTGCCATTTATTGATAACGGCGTGATTTGATTAGGCGGAGTGGTAGCAATATTTGATCTACACTCTCAGCCCTGAAATTGATTATTCCGCCAAGTCAAGAATCAATTTGTTCAATAATTTGTCGGATTTCTCCATTTTTAGGATTCCATGATTTCCCGGATAATTCCGTCGAATTAGAAAATGAATCGGAACCAGATACCCTAACCCGAGGCATCCACCTGTTGATTTCCTAACTGTGACGAAATGCAATTCCTAGAATTTGGATGAAAATACCCACGATTGAATATTGCGAATCTGGAAAAGAAATAACAGCTGACTCTGGAAATTTGTTGGAAGAATTCAAAATATACGAAATTATTATTTTTTCTAAATTTTGTCCTGTATGTGCTTACCAAAAGTGAAATTAAAGACTTGCAAGTTGCACCTGTGAAATATGTTCACTTTTCTCTTTCTAAAACTTTCTCGAGCATATTTTGAATGAAAAAAACTTAAACGATTTATAGTTGAAAAAAAAGGATTAGAAGAAGGAATGAGTGTCAAGCGATAGAAGTAAGTACAAAATACGTGCATGTCCAACCACTTGTCAATTACTTTGTTGTACGTACATTGTTGTAGTACGTGTTTGAGGATACACACGATTCCAATTCCAACTCTTGTATTTCGAGTTAGACTTTGTTTAATTTTCTCGCATGCAGTGTGCGGTGAAGCTAAGAGGATTTCAAAGAAAGTTTACACAAATTATTGCCCTCTTGTTTCCTCCTTTGTTCAATTGTACCAGAGAAAATTTCAATTGTTGGATCAACTAAAGAAATACAAACAGAGTTGATCTAAAATCTTTGGTATTTTGTTTGTAAAAGGACCTTACCGCTTGGGCTAAGATAGTTTTTTATGCCCAAGCTGTGTACTGTGTATTTTTGTACCACCGTTAATATGTAAAGTTTCTTTGTCACCCGCGATATGGTCCGTTTTTAATATAATTATCCATGCATTTTGGCTTCAAAGGTCAACAAAGACAGCAAAACCGCTTTCAGCAAGAGAAATTGCTCAAGTTAACTTCAGATTCTTTTATTTTCGAGAAATTTGAAGATCCAAATGATAAACGATATGATATTATGAAGATTTAAATGTTGTAGCTCCTGACTTCCTGAACAACTTTTGTGAAGGTTTCACCCGGAGAAGTTTAACCATTGGTCGGTAGATATATCTGGCGCAATGTACTTCGTGATGTCGTGTAAGAATCCGTGACGTATTCATGACGTCAGAACGTGTAATTAGTAGAAAGAGTATTTCTAGCAGTCAGAAAAATAGACTTCTCGGTGTAGAACCTCCACAAAAGTTATTCAAGAGGTCAGTATCCAAAGCGTGTAAAAAAAAATTTAGAAAAATAGTACAATCCTGATTTCTCTCATGAGGTGTGGACGTTATGCTGTTTATTCAATATTCTCAATTAAAAAAGTATTAGCCGTTGCGAGCTTATTCCTATCGATGGTGCTTAAGGTCTAGGAATTGTGCTGGCTTGTTTGAGGGCTGGGTAGTTGGGTATACTGACAAAAGTATGAATACGAAGAGTAGGTCGGGGGTATACAAAGGTGTACAATATAAACATCATCACGTAATTGACAACAAACATTTTAGCCAAGCATAAGCGCATTAGGATGAGAATGTCTTTCAACTTCAGCTGTCTATTAATTCTTTCCCTTCAAATCTTGTTCAACTATCAACCATCACTACCACAGGTCTGTGTCTGGCTAAATACTCACAAGGTGACCTCTCGAGTGGTCACTTTTTGAACTCTAAATGGTGTTCGTCACGACCAGGTCTTATTAGTGAAAAAAATATATAAAATTTCTGGACGACTAGTATGTGTTAAAAACAGAATTATTTAATCCGACGTTTACTTTTGTCCGATTAAATTGTGCGGATCTGCGAATTCTGAATTATGACATCAACAAACAAAAAATTAGTTAATTTGTGATTATTTACATTTTTTCAGAATGAAATGGGCTTTCCAATGGTACATTACTTTAAGCAGTACTTGAATAACTGAAGGAGATATTCCAGTTTGAACACGACTATGTCAGTGCGACGTACTCTTATGTCCGATACTGTAAGTTCAGCTTAATTTTGCAGAGGTCTGTCCATAGAATCTCCGGTTCTGGTGACCAAGTAATCGGTATTCGGTCAGTGACCGAATAGTTGATGTTCGGCCGAATATTCGGTTGACCAATTCCCTCAAATCATAGTATCTATGTCGGAAAATAAAGCCATCCTAGTGTAATTAGAACCAGGTATTCCATTAACCGGATAGTGGCCGAATATTAGCAGTTGAAATGGGTACCTTCTGACGAGGTGTATGTTTGTCTACGTCTACTACGTCAGAGCCAGACATTGTTGTGTTAGATTTTGTTGGAATCTCCCATGCAATCATTGCAAAACTTTGTGAGTTGCAATAAGACTGGGAATCAAGTGCTAAAGTAAATTCACCAAGGGGAAAGTTTTACTGTTCATTTTGATTGTTGAATGGAATGGAATGTAAGCCTTGGGCTTCCACCGTTTCAACGTCTCAACGTCTCCATGACATTCATTACTGAAGCAAATTTTTTTTTCATCTTCTTCTTTACAAGCCTAGCCAAGACTTATTCATTCATGACATGACTTCACTTGGCTTGGCCAGTTTTTTTTTCTTAAAGAAATAACTGACTATGTGTGGTGTGTTTCAAAGACCAAACATTACACCGCTCTTAAGAGACTTGAGACTAGGTCAACATTTTTAGTGGTGGTTTCCATAGCTATGCCCAACCACTACGCAGTCACAGTCACTCAAACTCACACATACTTCAAATTAGTCAATTTTTTTTTCACTTAAACATTAGTTCCAATCTCTACTCTTTAGAAGAAATCCCATTATTTTAACTCACCGTAATATTGCTCTGCTCTAATTATCAAATTATCCTTCTGTTTTTTTTCCCATTGATAATTGTCCTATTTACAACTACTCATGAGGTTCCTTCAATTACGGGGCGTGTGGTTGCATTTGCTCAATTTATGGAAGCGCTCCAGGTCACCTTATTATAACTTTTAAAATTTTGAGATGGCGGCATAAAGGAAAATTCCTTCATATTTGGCATGGATAACTAAATGACGGAAAATCCCAGCATATGTCATAATTAGCTCAGTCCGCATAGCTTGATTGTACTTTACAATCCTATGTATGTCGGCTCTGGGTTGAGTGTGAAAATGCATTAGTACTTCGTAGTATAGTGGTACAAGCAGTCCCTTATCATTTCGCCATGTGCAGTGTTTAATTCCTTCAAGCTGACAATTTATGGTGATGGCTTTCTTCCAAGGGGGATTTCCCTACTACTAGGGGTACCTTCCCCAGGCCAAATATGAAAGGAATCAAATACCCTGTTCAACAGAACGTATCTAAGCCGCGCTTAACGATTTTGAAAGAATCTATGATTTGACCATGGTCGTTTAATTGCTTGTTTGTTTATTTTAGTTTACTTTGCTTCTAACCAGTGTTCAGTAGACACTTGATTTATAATTGTATCAAAATCATGTAGAAAACCAGACAAGAACAGTTTTAACTGTTTATTGAATAAAATGGTTGTTATGAGACATGGTTGAGAATAAGGAACATGACTTGGCTTGTTAGATTTTTGCATTGGATTGTTGCGTTGTCATGGTTTCATGTATGTATGAATTTTCTACCTGTTAACCTTAGAATTATGTAGTACTCGATTACATTTCCATTATGAATTGAGCTCACTTTCACTCCAATCCAATCCATCCATGTTTTGAATTCATTCTTCTCGTACTTTGACGTGTCTGCCGCGCACTCCTTATGTCTCACTCACCTAACCAGACATTTCAATTTCAATTCAATCTCCATTCTCAACTTTTAAAAACTCAATTTGTTTTATTGATCACTTGAAGTGTTGTCGAGTCTAGACAAGCTTCCACTTTGTACTTCGTCTGCCTTCAAGGTTTCAAATCCGTGACTGCGTCTAATTGAAATACAGCACACCTTCTCTACATGCATCCATAATATGCACCGGGTGGTTCATAATTCACACTTACATGCTTCAGTGTCTCAAGAAAATTAAGATAAACGTTTTTAAAAAATAGATGGAGGTTTTAACATTACAGCTACTCTCAAAACCCAAAATAGCACAAAGACTGTCGGAATCCGGTACGACGGTTCGATTTTACGTTGA
>JAQFYE010004153.1:0-13894 GCA_034694305.1 Protaphorura glebata
TAGCGTAGTGGTAGACAGCTAGGCATAACTTACTATAGGTTGCGAGTTCGAATCTAGGCGGTGGCAGAGAGAGCTTGAAACGGGAGAACAAGTGAGTGGGGATATTTTTTTAATGTTCAGGTCGGAAAAAATTCCGGGCTAAATTTTGTCCATATTTCAGGGCGGAAATTTTCCGGTCTGAAAAAGTGGACAAAATTTAGCCCGGAATTTTCAGCACGGAATCCGGCCTGAAAGGGCCATACGGGATGTTAAGAAAATAGGGACAATAATTACCAATGCAAAAAATTGTGCTATTAGTTTTAAGATGTCTGTAATAATGTTAGGGTTTCACAATAACAATACCCTATCATACGGAGTGCATATGACTCACTTGACACGCATGCTATAGACCAAGATATCGCCATTGTATACCCTTCGATCTGTGTTGTCAAATGCGAATTTAGAAATTTTAATCAAAAGTTTAATATTTCCGCATATTAACTATTTATCCAGTGTCTACGGAATGGCCTATTCGTCAGAGCTAAAAGCTATAGAGCATTTCTTGCATAGTACTTTCAGAATATCCACTGTCATGAATAATATATTGTGCTGACTTGGCCCAGAGCAGTTGTACATTAAGTCAGTTTTATGTACTAAAGTGATTAATGATCAGAATGATCCGTGTGTTTTTAAAGAAATGCTTCAAACTAACTCTGCGTTACATTCTCATGAAACTAGATGCGCAAACATTCTTGATACTAGTCAAACTAATTCAACATATGGAAGGATATGCTTCTCAATTACTGGTGCATATTGGAACGAGAAAAATATTAACCCAAATTGTTCCGTAATCAGTACAAGAAAAATACACGATGGGTATTGGATGAAGGTGAGAGAGTGTAAATTATAATAAAAAAATAAAAAAAAAAAAAAAAAAAAACTAATAATTGAGGCAAAATCCGAGTGACCTCTACTTCTTCGTAAAAGTGGCTTCGGAGAAAGTTGGTTTTTCGCTCCCACACATTTTGGTGAAAAAATATTTTAATTCCAAGTGTTCTTGCAGCGAAAAATCGACTTTATCCAAACTGATCCAATAAAATTTTAAAAATTGCAAAGAATTATGGCGAAGAAGGTGGCATCGACAAATTTAAGAAAAATTATTTGGGTATGGTTTGTCGCAGAAAGCCTACTTTATGGGCTCTTGTCATACCATTTTTTCTACTTATACGCTCGTCAGCAACGCTACGCGGAACGGATTTCCGATCGGAATGGCTCCCTAGATCCGCAGTAAGATTTTCTACAAAATGCATATTATTATCTCAATTCTTGCCTGGCTCGGCCAAATTGGCTACCGATGGGGGGGGGGGGCAATAGTTATGCGTGACCCTGTATTTCAGAGCAGATATTACTTCATCGGAACTTTGGTGATCTTGAGCCGAAATCAAATCCGCTGACCTGCTTTGGTGTATTTTGTTGCGTTCAGCATTCTTTGTCAGTTTCACTTTAATGTAGAGTAGTGCGTGCTATTATTTTGTGGCGCTGCTGCGAAAGGTGCATATAACACTGATAAATAAAATATATATATCCTTGAGTTGACATCTGTATTTATTATTCATCACTAACACCAACATTCTAGTCCCGTAAAGGTACACCTTGGACTGAAAATATAAGCCGTCGCTATTTGCCATGAAAAAATATTTCTCGGGCTGTCCAAATGTAAGGTAACCTCGACTAGAAGTCCTTAAAGATAAATAACGTGAAAGCTCACTAAAATATTCATGTCATTCGGGCCCATGGGAGTCAGACACTTGGAGCAAGCATCGTAATCCATACTTTACTCGGAAGTCAAATGTATTCAAATGTAAGTCAAAGGCCAATTCGTATAAACACAGGGGCCGGCATTGCTCCTCTTATGACAGGATCCTTCCATAGTCTCACCTTAATGCAGCTGGTACATGGTATTAAGTACTGGTATATTAATGACTTCTAGCTATTGGAAATTGTTATAGATGACTGTTCGGTATTGCTGCTGCCAATGTACAACTATTATATATAGACGTTTACAAAATCATAATAGACAACAATGCCATATAGCTGCTTCCAATGTTGTGAGTCTATACAACTGTTAAACAGTACTGGAAATTGTTGTTACAGGTGACTGTTCTAATTGAGCTGCATTATGTGCAGCTCAATTATATATTATATATATATATTATATATTTATTATATATATAAACGGTTTCATATACCTGCATCCAAGATTGTGATTGAATATAACCGTTCTGAATAGATGTTTCCAATATTCTTAGAATTAATAACAATTCCATATAGGTGCATCCAATATTGTTATATCGAACGGTTCTTTATAGATGTTTCCAATTTTGCTATAATGTGATCGACAGGCACTGTTCAACCAGAACGGCTTTCTTTTAGTTTTCAACTATTTCATTATTCAAGGTTGGGCAGTCCACAGTCCTGTTCAGGCGTTATCATGGGCCGAATGAAAGCTATTGGCCATGAATAAATAATTCTCCGGCGCGAGGAAAATATGGCCGGACGGCTATACAATTAGTCTGCGGCTGAATATCTCTCATGGCAGAACAAGTAAAAGCTCATTTAAATATTCATGTTATTTGGACCAATAGTGGTGAGACACTTGGATCAGCCAGCGGCACAAGGAACGCGCGGAGCAGAAATGGCGTTCAACAAGCGGAAATCCTTGGCTCGATTCAGAAATCGGACTAATCGGAGTCGGTCATTGTATCAAAAAATTAAGCGATATGGTGCGTAGATAAATATTCTTTCAGTTATACATGGGCCCAATCGTATATTGTTTTAGTTAGAACTATGTGGTTGTCTCTGATGTTACGTTGTAGTTTGTAAAATACCAAACACTTGTGCTACAGTTCATTCTAACAGTCGACTCCTGCATTTATTATTCATATCAATTCGTGTAATGTTTCACATCGGAGATAGGAGTTCTGGAGCACCTCTACTCGAATTTCTGACGCCAACTGTAAAGCAGCCCTGGCAACTCTTCCTCTTCTTTACCGATTAAAACAACTGCTTCCGGATTTAGTGCTCATCGTCAAAAGTAGCCCAGCGATTGCTAGGAAATTTTTTGCTCAGCAAGAATTGAAAATGAAATTAGAGATATATATATAAAAATGTGGGGATTTCAGGTATATTTCATTTTGTGTATCAATCTTTTGGTTTCCAACGGTTTGCACTTAATCGAGACTGGAGAATCTATGGATTTCAAAAAGTACATTGAGCACAGTGAGAACTGTTCGACACACTTGATTATGCATACACCTGTTGATTTGGTTCCCATTGATCAGCCTGTTGTTATCGTCGATAGTTCGGACGCCAATTTGCGTCCGAACTACAATAATTATTGGTATGAGGATATGCAGTTCAGTCCGAATAATTGGGCAATGAGACACTTGAAGCAAGTCTGTGTGGCGCTCACAATATTACATCCAACTTCATACGAAGATTTACATTTGGCGACCAGGTATGCGACCCGACATTGGAGAAAACGAATCGAATACGACGTTGGAGGCACAGTGTTCCGGCTTGTCTTGTCCTATTATAATGTATATATACAAATGATTTATTCAGACGCCCCGGACAGTCAGAGTGGAAACCTTATAGAGGGTTTTACAAGTTATTTATCTCACTGGCCTAATGAAGAGGTAATTCCCATATCCGCACCAATATTTCTGTACTACTCCCACTCCACAGATACGGACAATTACAAAGTCCAACTATTGTCTTTGTTCAAGTGCAAATTTGTATCCATCAAAAAAAAGTTCAGTCGTAGCATGTCCAGAGTCGAAATGGACAAATGGTACGAAGACACGGCCAAATCCTCTTGCACAAATATTTTATTTGGTATTTATGACAAAGGAGAGAAGTGGGGTCACGAGGTAGCGGATCACACCAAGGGAAGACAAATCCCTTGCCTTTCGAATCCTTTTTTAGATTCAAATTTGAAATATCTGGTGGCGGACAATCCTTCTTTCATGGCGGCGACTATAGTTTCGTATATTGCTGAAGCTTATCCAAACACATCTCGCTGTCAACGCGGTTCAACAAAGTCCAACCTTCAAATAGTTTTCATGCCCCTCGATTTCAGTAAGACAAGTTTTAATGTCCCACGGACAGAGGCACTCAGAAACAACCCAATTCCAACATCCGATTCATTCTTCGCCACACACACCGTTGATTACAATTTCATTACTTGTGGAAATTTTCAAACACAACTCTCATTTGAAAGTTACTTTGTCGCTTTTCAATTGAACCTTTGGATTGGGTTAATTGTCACGTGGTCAGTGTGCTACGGCGTTCTGCAGTACGTCTCAAAGTTCAAACATTACGAAGAGAGCATGGGTTTTATTCTACTTGCGTTCTTAATGGAGCAGAGTCCATCGTTCACCAAACTCTTTCAAAAACTACCACTCTTTTCTTGCGTCTTCGGACCTATCTATTTAATGTGTATTGTTTTGACGAATGCATACAAGGGGATTGCCATCACTCAACTCACATCACCCGCGCCGTCTCATGGACTCAGAACATTTGTGGACGTCTTCGAAGCTAACTACTCAATATTCCCAGCGATATCATTCGGTTACCGTGCAGCACATTGTGGCAAATGCTCCACTTGCCATTTCAGTGACAATCGTGATAGATGTCTGGCTAATTTTCACAAGAAGTCCAGTCGCTACTCTCCATTCGCGATTGCGTCTAGCCGGTATTATGAAATTCTAAAAAATGTGTTCCGAAATCAAAAGAAAACGGGAAAGTCAGTTGACGAAGAATTCACTAGAAAGCTTCATGTGTATGAATATATTTCAAATTCTGGACTTCGAGCTGTTCCTTGTCTTACTAACTATGAGCCCAATTTCGGATTTTGCCTTACCGTTTCGGTCCGAGGCCTCAAAAATTTCACCCATAACCAAGGTTCGGAGATTTTAAAGTGTGATAAGACAGTGTATGCCGACACGGACGAAAATCTTGATTTATTCCTAACTGAACTCAGAGGGAAAACAGACAGAAATATATACAAGGGCCAAGACAAAATCCTGACGAATGATGTCGGTTTACAAATGGTTTTATATGGACGGGAGCAAAAGGTCGTAAATCAACGAAAGCAGACTTTTCAACACTCTGGTGCATTTGCATTCTGGAACAGGATTGGCAAATCATTAACGAAAAGAAGATTGGAGTGGAAATATTACAAGTATTTAGAGGAGCGGAAGATTGAAAGACAGCTCTCAACAAATCTTCGACTCGTATTTTTGGTATACTTAATGTGTACTGTCCTGTGTATCCTAGGCTTGACAATTGAATGCTATTCAATAATATTTAGAAGTTGTCTGAAGTTATGTCGGTATCTCCATGCTAAGATATGCGGAGTAATTCTGGTAATTTATACCAACATTAAGTCCAAATTTGATATCTGGGTGACATTCTACCGAGTTTAATAGTACATACTGATCGCGATAGATTGCTGAGATCACGGAAGTATACTCGCATGCGATTTTATATTATCAAAATTAAAGATTGTAGGAATATATTTTACCCTCCGACGAAAAAATTAGAAGGTGCATGTTAAGGTTGCAAACATCTGTAATATAAACACTATGCCAATCATTCGGAGGAATCCAATAAATGGATAGTGTTGCACAGGATTCAGCGAAAATGCATTTCCCTTTTTTGCGGAATTCATAGATTTTAAGAAAGGACTACTAAGAACCAAACCATTCTATGTATGTTAAAGTATAGGAATTATAGAAATATACCAATATTATACACTGTTATATCAATATGACAGTATGAGGTACTATTATGTCAATGTTGCATTATATCAGTGCGGGTAGCTCTTTGGCGAGAGGTAGTCGCATCTGGAGATGCTCGTCACATAGACTGGCTAATGCGAAATTATCGGTCAAATCAGATTGTGAGTGGAGGCATCGCAAAGGACGACTGAGTAAAAAAAGAATCCCATATTTTGTGCAGAACATAATTTGTCATCTGTGATTTCATAGTTATGTAAAAATTTGTCATTTTGAGTAGAAATACAAGAGTTGTCCCAGGTCAAACTTTGTCGACATTCGTTGTCCAGTCAATACATAGTATAGGCATTACAGTTTGACATTTTTAATTTTCAGCTTATAAGCTAGAACGCTGCAGATAATTTCCCCTGAAAGTAGTGGCTAATTCATGGACACAGATACTTTATGAAGGCATTCAATTCATAGTCTTAGTAAAATTCGTCCGCGGACGGCTTTAACATAAAGTTAGTTCACCAGCTTGCTATCTCTCAAAGGTTAATCAGTGGTTTTAAGATAATTCATATCATCATTTAGAATATGAATTTCCTAGAATTTTCGATTCGGAAATCTGAGTTTAGATCCACAGTGGCTTCGAAGAACGGAAAGTAGGTAGGAATATTTTATTCTGGGCGATGGAATTGTCGCACAAAATTTCCAGGAGTAGAATATTTTGAGTGACATGAATTTAAATGAATTATATCTGAGCAGGTATTACTTCCGCCGGCAGTAACTCAGGCTTTGATGCTGAGAGGAAATCAAATCCGCTGATCTGCTTTGGTCTTTATCATCACATATTATATTTTGTCTCAACTTGTTAAGCCTTGAACATACCTTGTCAGTTTCACTTTGTATCCTCCGGTTGACTTTTGTATTTATTATTCATCGATTAGCCCCGAAATTTTAGTCCTGTTAAGGCTGCTACACCTTCGGCTGAAAATGACGCCGTAGGTATTTGACATGAATAAATAATTCTCAGGTACTGGCAAGTGTATGGCAGATATTCTATTCCATCTTTACCAAATATCCATCAAGATATAGTGTGAAAGCTCACAGAAATATTCATGTCATATCGGCCAATGGCAGTTTGACACTTGGATCAACCAGCCTAATCAATACTTCACTCGTATGTCAGTTGAATTCTTAGGTGTGCAAATGCCGTTTCATGTAAAATATTTATATGCATATGTTCTCGTCTCTGTTTATTATTCATGATTGGGCAGTCCACAGTCTTGTTCAGGCGTTATCCTGGGCCGAGTAAAAGGTATTTGCTATGAATAAATAATTCTCAGGTACAAGGAGGATATGTCCAGGCGGCTAAACATTTAGTCTGCGGTTGACTATCTCTCACAGCAGAATATGTAAGAGCTCTCTCAAATATTCATGTCATTTGGACCAATGGTGGTGAGACACTTGGATCAACCAGCCTAATCGATATTCTATTCGACTTTCGGTATAACGTTCACTCGGCGGCATTAGGGGTGGGGTTCAACAAGCGCTACGCCACGGATTCTATTTGAAAACTTGGTAACAAACACGGTCTGCTGTAGAAAAGAACGTAGGTTTGAAGAACGTCTGTACTAGTCTAAGGGTTAAGGAGACGATTTGTAAGAGAGTTCGATGTTGGATTGGCTTAACGACAATAAATTAGAACTAAATGCCGATAAAATGGAATGTATATTAATTGGCTCTCCATGTAATTGGGCCAATAATTATCATTATAAATAATTGCATTATTACTTCTAAAGTGTCCGTAAGAATACTCGGATTTCACATTGACAATACGCTAACATTCAAATTGCATTATCTCTCACTTGACACGCATGCTGTATGCCAAGACGTGACCAATTGATTTGGATTGGATTGGATTTAATTTTATTATAGTCATCAATTTCCATAGCTCACACAACATAGACATCATAATAAAACGTTGAACTATCCGTGAGTGTCATCGATTCCGACTGTAACTAACTCAACTCTTAATATAATGAATTAAGGTATATGTATACCTGAGACCATTTTGCACTCGGCGATTTGTTTTGTCGAATGCTAACTTAGAAATTTCAATGAAGAGTCTAATTTTTTCGCATATAAACTATATGTCCAGTGTCTATGGAATGGCCCGCTCGGCTCAACTAAATCCGATCGAAAAATTCCTTAAAAATGCTACTCGACTAGTTCTAAGTAAAACGAAAAGGGACAGAATATCCATAGATGTGGATAACATTTTGTGCTGGCAATGTTAACCCAAATTGTTCACATAATCATTACAAAAAAATGTTACGCGATAGGTATTGGATGAATGTGATAGAGCTTAAATTATTTTACTATGAACTTTTAAAATATATTTGTAAATTATATTACTATGACTAATTGAAGAATACGCTGTTTGACTTCGCTAAATTACCTAGCTCACGTAGTAAGGACCCAGTAATGGGAATTTGTGGTACGTTTAAAAGAAATAACATTTTTCTTCCACATTTTAGTTTAATTTGTTGACATTTTATTGAAACAGAATGCGACAAGTAAAGATTTCGAAAATAATTTGTTTCCTACTCGTTTTGCACATTTATACATCAAATCAACTGCAGTCAATAGTAGGTATTAGTTTTTTATGTAAAATCACACAAA
This sequence comes from Protaphorura glebata, assembly GCA_034694305.1. Lineage (NCBI taxonomy): Eukaryota > Metazoa > Arthropoda > Collembola > Poduromorpha > Onychiuridae > Protaphorura > Protaphorura glebata. Next base: position 8,448 of record JAQFYE010004153.1, read on the forward strand.
TGGCGTCGCAATGGGAGACAGAGGAATTTGAAGGGATTTGCCAAATTATTTTTGGAATTAGTTACATTCATTCACTGTGTCTTGCTGATGGTTTTAACCTTCAACATGATATCAAGTGGAGCCAAGACGTCAAATGAAGAAGGGGCGTAGTTTAGCTGTTCAGAAATTCAAAGTTAAAATTCAGAAATAAAAATGACGAAAAAAAAGTACAAATACTTACCTTCGTTTCCTTCGTTGGTTCAAAATGGAACTTTTGGAAAACCGTTGCGAGAGCCATCTTGGCTACCATAGTAGCAAATCTTGGTGCAATGCATATGCGTGGTCCACCTCCAAATGGAAGGTAAGCATAGGGATTATGATCCACATCAGCCCCACCCTCCAGGAAACGATTAGGGTCGAAGACTTCCGGATCAGAATAATTCCGAGGATCCCGATGTACAACATACGCCGGAATCGACACAATTGTTCCTGGTTCGACTCGAGCGTTGCCAAGTTGTGTTGTACGGACACATTGTCTCTGGATACGACATACTGGCGGAGAAAGACGGAAACATTCCTTGAGGACAGCTTCCAAATATTTGAGTTCCATGACCGTGTCGTGATTCACTTCTTTAAGTTTGGATACTTCGGCAGTCAATTTTTCTTGGACTTCGGGGTGTTTTGATAAGTGATAAACGCAACAGGCCATGATTGTAGCGGTCGTGTCGAACCCGGCTATCAAGAAAATCAGAGCTTGCGCCATCACCTCGTCTGGCGAAGCTGTTTTCTTAGATGATTCCGCGGTCGTGCCGTTACTCTGAATTACATAAAAATTACAAAAATGAACATACTCCAGTGACTTTTAACCTGCACCTGCCGAAGATCATAGATTTACGACCCATATCTGGACGACCTCCTTGATTTACGTCCTATATCTGCAAGACCTCCCTGATTTACGACCTATATCAACAGGACCCCCCCGTTTACGACCTATATTTGTAAGACCTTCCTGATTTACGAGCAATATCGGCAAAACCTCCCTGATTTACGACCTATATCTGCAAGACCTCCCTGATTTACGACCTTAATCTGAAAGACCTCCCTGATTTACGACCTATATCCGCAAGACATACCCGATTTGCGACCTTAATCTGGAAGACCTCCATGATTTACGTCCTATATCTGCAAGACATCCCCGATTTACGACCTAAATCTGGTAGACCGACCTAAATCTGGAAGACCTCCCCGATTTACGCCCAATAGTGTCGTTAAAACTTACCTCTAATTCTTTGTTAGCGTCCATCATAATTTGTAAGAAGTCATTTGGTTTTGGTTCTTTTAAATCTTTCCTGTCATCCAGCAATTTTTTAGTCATTTCTTCAAAGAATTTGAACGGTTTCAACGCGCTTTCCGTCAAACCTAAAAAGGAGCCTAGTTTTGGAGAATATAGAGCTATTGTCATGTCCCACCTCCCAGAGAATAAATTATCCAAGTTTGTCAAGATTGGGTGATCCGGTTCGATGAGGACATCTACCCGTGTGCTGTATGCACATCGGGCGATGACGTCGAATGACAAGGAATTGTACAATTTCCGGACATTCACGGATTCTCCATTATTTGCGGCCTTAGCCAAATTTTGCTTTAAATTTCCAATGGCGTCGAACACGATTGGGTCCATTGCGCGCAGTTTCCCAGTTGTAAATGTAGGGCCCACTGAAATTCGGGAATTAAATAAATCAACAATCCAAAAAGTAAATAAAACATTATACATAGATCGCGCGGGAATCGAACCCGAGACACCATACAATTATAAGACGTTATACCATTATGCTATGATGAACAGACCTATTGAACGAATTCTTTTCCAGTCTTCTCCGCCATCTAGCGAGAACATATTTTTGTCTATAATAGGGACACCGAATCGGAAGGGTTTATGGTTTGGGAAACTCTGGAATTCCTTGACGAGGACTTCTTTGATCAAATCGAGTTCGGCAACGATTAAAATTGGAGTCAGGCCTTCGTAAGTCCCATAAACGGGCCCTAATTTCTTATGAAGTTCTTGGTCGTAGAGGACGAGTTCTTTACGGTAATAGTGCCATTGGTACATGAGTCCAGGTGTGGGAATCCCTTGTCTCTGCCAAAATGTTAACTTGTGGTACAAATACCTAAAAAAAATACTTTTAAAATAATTTGCAACCAATTTTGTTTTTAAATAATTTAACATTTTTTGAAACAATTTCATTTTAAATATTGATTTTGGAATTTTTCCAAATATTTAATCCATAAAATAATTAACGTACCACAAAATTGCACCTAGAATGCCTGTAGTAATAATTAGAATCATTTTCTTGTTGCTGTGACTCTCCGTACGATCATTTCTAGACTGAGTGTAAATGTAAAACTGCAGTGTTAAAAGAAAGAAAGCCAAGGTTACTCAGTCAATGCAAATGTAAATGAATAGCCAATTTATTTTTTATTAATTTTAATCCGGAGTCCAGACTTAGTTGACCATATGAATGAAGGTCAAGTTTAAGCACTCGAGATGGAATTACATAAAGAGCAATCATAGTTTAAATTTTTATTGACAACACAAAATTTGAGCAGACCTACACGTTGCTTATGGATGTCATTTGCGTCAACATCTAACAAACATGGTAGGTATGACCATAGTTGGAATCTAAATTGACCTTTATTTCTATCACTTGGGAAAGTTGCTGACTAATATATTTTTTTTATTTATTGGTTTTATACACAGCGTCAAATAATTTACTACGGCATCTGCAGGACTTACATAATTTCTGCTTCACTTAATAATAATGTTCGCGGATTTACAAATTAAACTACGAGTGGTTGTTAATTATGAATCACACTGTACAGTGTATAGTTAGTTTGTTGAATTATAAGAATTAATTATTTTAATTCATGTTCAAAGAGCCTTGATTTTAAGCAAGATTTCCTTTGGAGCTAAGACGTCAAAAGAAGCCGGTGCGTAATTTAACTGTTGGGAAATTTCAAAAAAAAATTTCAAAAAATTAAATAGGAAACAAAATTTCGAAAATGTCAAAATAATAAAAAAATTAAAAAATGTACCTTGGTTTCCGGCGTGGCTTCAAAGTGGAATTTCTGCATAATGACAGCAAGCGCCATTTTGGCTTCCATTAGAGCGAATCTTTGTGCAATGCACATGCGTGGTCCACCTCCGAATGGAAGGAAAGCGTATGGATGATGATTGACGTCTTTCCCACCTTCCAAGAAGCGATTAGGGTCGAAGACTTCCGGACTAGAATAACTTCCAGGATCTCGGTGAACAGCAAAGACCGGAATTGAAACAATTGTTCCAGGTTGGACTTGAGCTTTGCCTAATTGAATGGCCTTCACACACTGTCGTTCCACCCTGACAGCAGGAGGAGAAAGTCGGAAACATTCCTTGAGTACAGCTTCCAAATACTTGAGTTCCATGACCGTGTCATGATTCACTTCTGTAAGTTTCGATACTTCCGCAGTTAATTTTTCTTGCACCTCGGGGTGTTTAGCCAAATGGTAAGCACAACAGGCCATGATAGTCGCAGTTGTGTCAAATCCAGCCAACAAAAAAATCAGACCTTGGGCCATCATTTCATCCGTTGAAATTGTTTTCTTGGAAGTTTCGACAGCTGAACCGCTTTCCTTGTTATTCTGAATTAAACATTAATAATAGTAATATTGAAAAGACGCCCGTGATTCACGCCTTTTATGAACAAACCCTCAAGATTTACGACTTTAAACCACAAGACCCCCTGGATTTATGACTTTTACCAACCAACACGCAAAGATTTAAGACTTTTACCCAAAATACCCCCCCAGATTTGCGAATTTTATCGAACTTCCAAAATTTACTACTTCTACACACAAGACGCCCAATATTCACGACTTTCACCGACAAGACCCAAGATATACGGTTTCTATCCACAAGAACCCCAAGTTTTCAAGTTTCACCCACAGGACCGCCTAGATTTACGACTTTTACCTACAAATACCCTAAAATTTACGACTTTTACCCACAAAACCGCCTAGATTTACTACTTTTACCTACAAAACCGCCTAGATTTACGACTTTTACTGACAAAACCACCTAGATTTACGACTTTTACCCACAAGACCGCTTAGATTTGCGACTTTTACCCACAAGACAGCCTAGATTTACGACTTTTACCTGGAAATACAGTAATTTTTACCTTAACCCACAAGACCTCCAACATTGGAGACTTTAACCGACAACATTCCCAAGATTTACTACTTTTACTCACAAGACCCCCAAGATATACGGTTTCTACCCACAAGAACCCCTAGATTTGGGACTTTTACAAGCAAGTCCGTCAAAATATACGGTTTCTATGCACAAGAACCCCAAGAATTGCAACTTTTACCGACAAGAACTCCGAGATTTACGACTGTCACCCATACTGGTAGCACAGACTACCAATTTTCATGTACCAATTTTTCGGGAGACGACGCGCAGATGCGTCGCTGTAGGAGAATTGCTGGTGTGAACACAAAAGATGCACGGCAGAAAAATTTGCCGGCTATACCTCCTACCAATTTTTCTGCTGCAGAATTGAAACTTCGACCGGTCGAACTTTTTTCCTGCAACCACACCAATTTATTTGCAGAGGCGGCAGATAAATTGGTGCATGCAAATTTGTGGTCTGTGATAGCCTTAAAAATAAAAATCTACCTCGGCCTCCTTGTTAGCATCAATCATGAGTTGAACAAAATCATTTGACCTCGCTCCGTTTCCTCTTTGTCGGTCGTGCAACAATTTCCTTGTCATATCCTCAAAAAACTTCAATGGTTTCATTGCACTGTCTGACAATCCTGAAATCTTAGCGAATTTCGGGAAAAGTAGAGCCAGAACTGTGTACCAACTCCCAGAGAATATGTTCTCCAGATTTGTCATAATTGGGTTGTCAGGTTCGGAAATGACATCCACCTTCGTACTGTAAGTACATCGGACGACGACGTCAAAGGACAAAGAATTGTACAATTTCCGAACATTCACTGAATTCCCGTCTTTTGCAGCTTTGGCCAAATGTTTCTTTAATACATCAATAGCTTCGTGCACGGTCGGATCCATTCCACGTAATTTTCCAGATGTAAACGTGGGACTTACTAAAATTAAAGAGTTAAATTAAAAAAATAAATTTTAGTCCGAGGGAATTGAACCCGGAACACTGATAATAAAATAGTTGACGTACGAAATAGGGTATGGGTAGGGGGTAGGGTAGCAGATTTGCTGTTGTATATTCGAATGGTGTCTTTTTTTTTATTTAAACAGTTGCGAACGGTTCTCCTCTCTCAACCGTGCGCGCTAAAAAATTGCACCTGTATGGCCAGATATATTTTATTTATTTATTTTTATTTATTTAGTCATGACACAATTTCCCAATGGGTCCTTAGATTGTTACAAATATACACAATGAAGAATAATA
>JAQFYE010004154.1:0-13892 GCA_034694305.1 Protaphorura glebata
AAAGCGCGAGCAAGAGAGGCACGACGACGCCAGACGAGCCAAGCCAGAATGAATAGAACTATGGAAAAAATAAATGCTTGTAAATGGTCTGGCTTTGTTAAAAAAGTAATCCACAAAACATGTTACTTTTGTTTCATTTGGGTAAAGACATAATAAAAAAACTGTAATGTATTGTCTGCCCGTCGGATCGAATCCCTAACATAAAAATTTTTAAAAGGCAAACCAAAAATTAATTACCAAATAGGCCTCCGAGAACCCCCCAGAATTGGAGTTGGGTGACGCCACCCCCTAGTTGAGTATCCGGGGTGGGGGTGGGCTTCGGAGGACACTCCTTGCTGGGCCAAACAACCCACAGACGATATACCCCCTCCCCCGGATATTCTCCGGCCGGAAGACAGAGTGTTGTTCCCCCGGCTCCCTGAGTGAACCATGAGCAGGTTCCCAAAACACAGTCGTCACAACCAAGTCCTCTGGTACATGGCACTGTTCAATTTTAAAATATACCAAAATAATACATGTAGAATTGAATCAATAATACCCCCTGGCCATCTTCTCGATTTTCTATGAATATTTCAATTTACTTAATATCTAGAATTATTTCTTTAATACTTACCCATTGTCGTCTCTCCACTTCTTCGTCACCCCTTGTCACTTGCTGTTGCTGTTGTTGCTGCTGTCTCTTCGTTGTTGTCGTCGTTGACGTCCTCACAAAAATCGACACTCGTCAAAAAAACCCAGACAGAACCAAAACAATTCCGCTTCGCGCCAACTCAACTCAAACTCAATGTAAACATGTATATACATGTTCACGATACCATTGAGTTTGAACCAAATGCTCAAATGCCACCTATCATGGCACGTGTACCATTGGCCACCAAAACTAACTCGCGCCAACTCCAAACTACCGCTAGATGTCAAAACCATAACCAAAACCAAAATAATGCCAAATAACTCCCAAACAAAATAATCGATAACACTATCGTCAACATAATCGATTACAAGCCTCCATCTTGGAAAAACGGGCCGATGCCCACCCCTACTCACGTCTCACGTTCTTGTTGGCTGACCGAAGACGTTGACTCTCAAACGTTGTCAGGTGGTGCTGGAAACCGTTGAGTGGTGAGTGCACATGGAAAAAGTGATCAACGGGTTTTCTGCAATCAGTCCTGCGGGTGCCATGCGTAAACTCCCGGGATCTGCAGATTGGTATTTGCAGCAAGACCTGTAATTCCCATGCAGTATTGAGTTTCTATTGCAGGTCTTCTTGCAAAAGATTTGCAAAAGTGTCGATTTCTGCCATACGGAATCGACAGAGCAGTCGGCGACAAAACATTGTGAAGTCGACTTCCCAAGTTTTCGGGAATCTCAGATGAGAAGATGATATAGAGAAAGCGTTTCAAAAATAATTTGTAGCTATGTGGCTATGTCGGGTCTCGTTTCGGGTGCGGGATTCTGTAAATCGACTTTTGAAGAAGTCCTTCCTAATGTGAGTTGTGCACTGGGCAGTTGTGTTTATCGGAGAAATTGTTTGGTGTCCGAAATATATTTTGTCAAACCAGTCAGAACCATGTCAGAACTCGCAAGAAATCGACTCGGATTCCGATCAAAGTATTGCAGAAGATAGGCGAATGCAAGATAATTTGACCATATAGGGAAACGGTCAAATTACCTTGGGCGAATGAATAATGTTAGCTGGTGAACGATTCTGCGCGTCGTTTTCTGTTTTGTGAATTTTCGACAATTATATGTCGAGTGTACGCATGCGCCCCTTAAGCGACGCCAAGAAATGCCCTATATTATGGTCATTGGTCTGTTCTCCTTACTTGTCAAGTTGTCAGTCAACAACCCCGAAAACAAAAAAAAAAGAAAGAATTCCCCGAAAACGTTTCCCCGACGTTTTCAGGTCTTCCCTGAAAAAAATGGACTGTCTGCTTGATTTTGAAATAAAAATCTTGGCAAGTATGAACTTGTCTGGGAAATCGCGCCGCGGAGTATCTGGAGATGAACTGACGTGACCTCTTCATTACCCCACGCACTCGCCAATGCACGTCTAAACGTCCCATCGTCCCAACTCCCCTTGAGATTTGACATCTTCCTTTATCGTCAGTTTCTTGGAGAACCCTTTTCGGTTAGGACGTTTGGCCCAGTTTCGTCCTGCATTTTGCATGATATTTTATTGAGTTCGTGTCAATACAGCTTGTTCATTTTTTAACTGTTTTAAGAAATCAGTAGTACCCTAAAAAGTTTAAAACTTTAAAATTTGCCGTTCTAGAACGTGAAAAACCTTTCGGAGTCTCGAGGAGAACGGTAGTGGTACCAGGAAAACAGGAATTTGAGGTATTTTTTAACACTTTCTTAATTAGTTTCTCAATTTTTAGCATCACGGAATCTACCATCTACCTCATTAGTTGTAATATTCCAGCATACAGTATATCGTCATAACAGTTTGAGTTCAGTTTTCATCGAATTTTAGAAAATCTTGACCCAGAGAAAGTGAAAGGGGCGAAAGTTGCGGTTTCATTTTCAAACTCTTTTGGTCTGTGCGTGACCGTGCGTGTGAAGTTGTGTCCGTGCGAAATTGAAGTCGCCACTCCAAACTCTCTTCAAGATAAGACAGGACGCAGGACGGAATTTCAAAGGTCAAAGATCAGACATTTTCTTAAGTTTGATTTTTAATTGAAAATATTTCTCCAGGCTTTTTTATTTACTACTCTGCCTGTGGTTTTGGTTTGTTTAGGGTTTGTGCGTCGCAGTTCGAGGAAGTTTCTGGCTTTGTGTTTTCCTGCTAAAACCTGTAGCGGCGGATCGGCGGATGAACTCTTTGATTGGCGGAGTCGAGGAACCGCGGACGAGTCTGACTTCTATGTCTATTCAAGGACGGGCTTTTAAATCCGCGTTCTCTCTCCAAATTTGACTGATTGTGTCTGTTGTTAAAGTTCACACACCTGTGATTGTCCCGCTATCTTCAAAAATTCTACCAAAAATAAAAATTATACTGGTAAGTCAAATTTTAATTGAATTTTGTTTTATTTTGTTACTAACTTGATTGGCATACACTAGCCAAGTGCTGATTATTTCGTAAGTTCTACTTTTTAATTTTTTAATTTTGGCCAATAAATGAATGAGGTTTTTCGTAAGATATAAAATATTATATCGTTTCAGTTGTATTTAAAAAATTTAAAAGAATTGCTTTTGCGTACTGTCCCATTTGATTGACTATTCAACCTGTTTTTGTTTTGATTGAATTAACTGGATTAGCCGACGGTTCGTATCGTTCCTGTCATGATTAATGTCATTCAATCATTTCAATTTAAAGTAAAGTCGTATTCAGAAATCACATCTCTTTTGTTTTCCTTTTCCTGAGAACTTGTCTTTGGTGATAATACGAGAATTCCTCGTTTTCAGACATTGGATTAAACTGGATCGAATAGTTTGTTACTTTGTTTTGTTTTGTAATAAATAGTTTCACTTTCTAACTTGCGTATTTTGTGTCTATGTTGTATATATTTTGTGCGTCATTGACACATATCTATAGATACGATACGACATGACGCTGTACATCTCAGATTTAGATTTACTAAGCTGTAAAAATTTCTTGTTTTCCACAGGACCCAGGATAGTTGGTTGTAATCGTGGCTGTCATCATGGGTTGAAGATTCTTATGAAGGCAGAGAAGTGGAGAAGACCTTCATAACTCACGACTTGACGGAATTTGATTATTTTGAAAGTACAGTTACCACTGAAGTGAATAATCCAGAAATATGAAGACCAAGCCGAAGACGAAGTAAGCCGTGTTACCTGGATTTTTTGTAGTTTTTAATCTTTCATCAAGATTTAATGGTTTTGTTTGAGAAAGTTAACGGTGGACGTAGTTCGGAATTCTTTCAACCTTGAAAATTCAAGATCATGACAATGGACTATAGAATACAATATTTGGAGTCACGATATCGATTTTTTATATATCAATCGACAATCGACATATTTTAAATTATAGGGAATTCCATTATGTTGTGAAAGAATGAGAGGAGAATGTGAGTCTATAATATAGGATCACATATCTAATCTTCCGACTTCCGATCTCTTTAATAATTTGTTGTGCTTCAGTTTGAGGCTACTCCATTCCATTGCCTATGACTTACCGTTTTGACCATTTATGTGTTTGATTTTTTAAGAAACCCCAAAAAATACATCGCAATACTGCCATAGCTTTGCTTCCAATCGTCACGCATACGCCTAACATCGGGCCGGAGTGACCATCGTACTTTCAAGTTTAGTGTAATTATGGTCTGTTCATCACACTTGCCATCGTTTCATCACCACATGATCAGTAAGGCAGAATCCTAATTACATGTACGCTTAATTATGACATTTAAAGTTTTAGTTCTATTTGTTTACTACCTACATCATGATTTCGATTTCTCATCAATAACTGAGATGCCTTAATCAACTCGTGTCAACTTGTCAACTGGGGGGAATTCCATGGTGGAAATTTTTTTTCCGAATATTGTTTTTATTGGAACATCACCTACAAAAGCGATGCCAAATGCCAACTGGTGGATGACCCTGATCTTTACGCCAATTATTGCGTCTTTACTATTATTGTTGCTAAAGTAGTGCACTTTGTGTGCACTTTATGTTCTAGCGCGAATACACCGATAATCTTAACTAATTATTTACCAATTCTTTCAGAATGGGCCCACCGACACTCGGAAGGTCTTATTCAAGGCATCGTCCCAGAACACGTTCGTCATCCGAACATTTTGATCCCAAACCCAGTGAAAAGTTAAGCGACAATACTAACGAATCAGTATCATCTGGAATCCCACCACCTACCACTGCTGCGGCTGGTCCTTCATCTCCACTACGAATCTCAAGGGCACGCAAAGCTCTGTATTTGGACTTCGAAAATGCGTCTTTGGCGGATTCGAACAAGTCAAGAGTCACAAACTCTTCTCCCAATTCCTACACAGATCTGAATGACCGTGTGCCGCCACTTCCTACATATTTGTGGAGTAATCCACTTCCCCCGCCAGTTCAAGGAGCTCAACCTTCAGCAAGAAGATCTCAGCGACTGATTCTGAAACACGAGGCTAGTCCTGAGCCTGAAAGCGTTCGCCCTGGTTTTAGCCAAGAGGCTATAGACTGTCTCAGTGCCCACAGTGACTATGGGACAGCGTCAGAGAATTCTTTTTGTATGCGTGAAGCAGTCCGTCGTGGAAAAAGAAGGGGTGATTCAAATTCTGTACCGGCGAACCCGTTTAACTCCTTACCGAAGAGAATAAAAACATCTTTACAATCTGACACTGAAGGAACTAGCCAAAGCCAGGGTTATGAAAGTGATATGAACGCACAAGACAATCTCTCGGATCTTGTATTGCATGAATTGGATACAGAGAAAGGACCTCGTATTACACATTCCTGGGATTCTGATGACGAACCCCATCAAGTTGTCGAGAAAAGGCGAAAAGTAGAAGATTGGGTTTGTGGAGCATCAATGTTGGATGAAAATAGTTTCGATCTCTCCCCCGAACTCCATGTGAAACTTATCTCACACCGTGGAATTCATTGTCTTATTCCACTAGAAGGCTACGCACTTCCACCTGGGTTTGACGGATCTATAATCGAGGCTGGCTCTCGTTTAGAAAAACGGAAGACCCGTCTTATGGGTCCAAATCGTCAAGCTTGTCCATTTAGTATTGAAACATTCAATAACTTAGATGTGCACGCAGATCTGAGGCGTAAGGGGCTTCGAGTTGTTCCAGCCAGTCCAGTCGTTTTGTTGGAACCGAGGGGAACTAAGTTCGAACTATTAATCCCTGCCATCTTGTCGATTCCATTAGACGTGTATCCCGCAGCTGGTGACGAGATTTATTGTTTGTTTAGTCAAACGTCTACAAAACAGCCGGGCGAAAATTTCAGGTGGTGTGTTCATCGTGATATTCGAACTACTTTTGATGAATATGATGGTCGAACGACTGTAAGTCTTGAAACAACTGAATTTGCTTACTATGTGATTGTAATTCGAGAGAAAAGTTTGATGGCAACAAAACAAATTCGTAGTCGTACTGGAGGAAGACTTGTTGTCCCAGACTCTTTGATCGAAATAAGCTTTCCAAAAGGATCAGTCCCCGAAGATATTGTTGCGAAAGTTAGGGTACATTTGGACACGGAACTAAGTCTCCCAGATTTCTTGGATGATGAATTCCGTGGAGGAGTTTGTTTGGCCTCACCAATACTCCTACTCGAACCTCATGGAAGAGATTTCGGCCCTGAGGGTGTTACGATTCAGTTGCCCATACCAGACTACGATGATATTATTCGGACGTTCGGCTCTAACGCAAGACTTACAATCTGGGAAAGCCGAACGGATGAACATGAAGTGCCAGATTGGAAATGGTTAAATGTTAACTTTACAGTTGGATACGTCAACGTCAAGCATAAGCACATCGCTGTAATCTCATTCAAAGTCACACATTTTAGTTTTTTTCGCGCTGTTTGGGATCTCATATCAGCATCTCTTTATGACGCGAAAGTTGGTGTATCATATTTTTATCCTTTCATGAGTTTTGCCATGAAGTGCCAAGCCAATATGGAGGAAAATACTGAAAGGAATAGTTTTGGACTTGAAGTGATTTGCTACAGGAGTGATAAGATGTTACCGTTACCAGAACTGTCGAATTATATCCACAGAGTCGGTGCTTGTTCCAAACCTAAATTAGTTCGTCCAGGAAAAATCATTGTAAGGTTGAAATCCTTATTCTTCGAAGCCGACGTCGACGCTGGCGAAGATCCGAATTTGGAAAAGGAGGAGGCAGACTTTCGCGGAAGGGATTTTGAAATGCAGTATGCGTGCAAGTAAGTAGTACTTCAGTCTGTTTTTGTTTCAAGTTATTTGAGGTTTTATTAAATTTACAAAAAACAATATTTTTTTATGGACTATTTTTCTAGATTCAAGCCTGACGTCAACATAGATCGAGGAACTTTTGGAAAAGTCATCATCAAACGCTTTCTGAAAGCAGGGTGTGAAGAAGCTCTATTCGAATTCAATCTGCAGAAGGTATGTTTCTAATATCCGGTTCGTGAGACAAAAACATAGTTAGGTAGTACAGTAGCGATCACATTACAGGTGATCGCTTGGTTAGCTGCTGGTCGGTAGTGGGAATGTTTTTTAATAGGTCCTTTTGCGGAACGTTGAGTTTAAGGTAACTTAATTTTTTTCTTTCATTTTTGTAAAGTCTGGACACGAAGGTGAATCTACTCCGCACGACCGGACCGACCGGTGGCAAATTGTGGCATTGAAGGAACTTGGAACGAGTCTATTCATAACGGATGGAGATAATTGGAAAGTATTTGCAAGTCAAATTGGATTTACAAAACGAGAAATTAAATTGAATCTCAAGGTAAGTTTATCACGGGATTATTGTCGTATAAATCATTACAAAACGTTCTCTGAAATGTTTTCGTGTTTATAATTTAGAATACTCCAGATCCCTTCGTCGCGATGATCCGAATGTACGAGCAGAGGGGTGGGGATCCAGATAAGTTTGTACAAGTTTTGTACAATGTTCACAGAGAGTTGAAAATTAACGGAGGAGTGTCACCCGCGAGTAACTCTTCCAAGTCATCACATGGCTCTTCGGGCCGAGGTTCCCTCCCAGGAATGTGTAATCGTCCGATGAGTAGCGATTCTGATACATCCGGTAAACAATCATTCTATTTTCCGATATAAATTAAATTCTCAGAAACAGAAATTGCATTTTTTTAATTCCAGGAACTCAAATCTCACAAGATTCACTTTTGAATGGGACAAGAAAACGATCGAATCCTAGTGTTAATCGAAGCGGCGGAACCAGATCCAATGAGAACCGGAGGAAGCGGAAGAAAATAAAGTTATCCTCTCGAAGTGCTGATGATGAGAGTTCATCTTCAGGAAATCGGAGCTCTTCGACAGAGTCTGACAGGGAAGATCGCGTCCCTCCTCCGGCATCATCGCATAATACTTCCATAGATCAAAGGTTTCTTGATGCAATTTTCTTTTCTAGCATTTCTATTTTTGAGGTAGGGCTCGGACGGTCCCGGTCCTGGACTGGGATCGGACCGGGACCGGACCGGTGAAAACGGTCCAATCCCGGTCCGGTCCCGGTCCTGCGTTTTGGACCCGAGACCGAACCAGGATTGGCACGTTAGGACCGGACCGGTACATGCTAATTACATGTACATATATATACGGTCCAAACCCGGTCCGGTCCCGGTCCCAACGTCGGGACCGCCGGTCCTACCCTCAGGACCGGACCGTCCGAGCCCTATTCTGAGGATAAACTATTGACTAACCTGAGCTAAAAATTTCGGATCAGACGACTAATCCGTCTTCTCTCGTATAATTAATTCGAAGTATCTTACGACGAAACCAATAGTATTGTGTAAACCAAATAAACTCACCAAGTCTTAATAGATAATGGGTTTACGTGGAGTTAGTGTTGGACAAACTACAAAACCAACAGAAACAGAGGTTTCATGAATTGCTGAAATTATGTTAAGGTATAATATTTGTGTAGGCCTCAGTCGAATAAGCCTGGAAGCGGACGGCTAGAAAGTTTAAATCGTTTTAGCAATGAACCGATATAATATGGACTTAGTTCTACTAGTAGAGTTATGTAGTGTGATTTCTCGGATGGGTTGCTGATGAGATTTAACTTTTACATGAAATGGTCGGAATTGCAGCCATTCCCTTTCAACTTACTTTTTTTTAAATTACGACTAGATATTATAATTCACAATTTCAGAATATAAATTAAATGTGTGCACTTTTTTCAGGAATGACCTGACGAAGCTGGGCGCTTCGTTTTTGTGGGAGATGTCCGCCTTCATGGATGGAATGAATTGGAGAGCATTGGGTCGAACTCTTGGATTGGATGAATCAATTCTGCTGAATATTGAACATACTTACAAATTAGCGGGTTTCCGTGAATGTACCTATCAAATGCTTCTTGGTTGGAAAGAAAAGTATCCGAAAAGATCCACATTTGCTACAATGTACTCTGCCCTAAGAAAGGAAAACATGAATGCAGTGGCGAAGAAAATGAAGAATATCACTAACAATGATTGATGACGTCTTTCATCGTGTCACGTATAAATCTACTCTTTAGTTACACTTGTAAACTACATGATAGTATTTGCTTGGATTTTGTATCAATCAAGGTCGTCACTCACTGCCTTTTATTTTATTCTAATTTTAAAATAATGAAACAAGTATTCTCACTTTCTGTAAGTGCACATCTGTCATATCTATATACTTAATGAAAATCGTGCTCTCTGTCAACAAATACGTGACTCTTTGAAACCTGTGTACGTAACGTAACTCAACGGAGCAGTCTTGAACAAATTGTAAGGAATTTTAATATATTTAAGTGGTTAGATTTTAAAATAGAACTTCAACGTTAGATTTTAAACTTATTTTTTTAACTGAGCTTAGCTTAGTTTGGTGCAATTCAGAAGTTTGAATGATTTTTTATGCCTACAAAATTTTATCTGAGAATGTGAACGTATTCGCACAATAAATATACGTGTTCGTGACGAACATATAATAGTTTATTATTTCCAGAATATGTTCTCAAGTAATTCTCCAGTTCATTTTATTACACAAATTAACCCGAGGTTACAAGCAGTACATGATATAACTTAACATGGAAAATTTATACACAGACAAATCAGGCATATTATTTACACAGGGGGATGGATTATGGTTTGACTTTGAAATATAAAGAATGACACAATGACATGACCAGTAAATAATCTTACAGATGTACGAGATAAGGGTGGACACAAATTTTGAAATGGGATGAGATTAGATTTACATACAGAAATACTTTTAGTTATCGAGATTTTTTTTTAATTTTGAGTTTCGACAAATACGGAATAATATTTAATTTACTTACATCTTACATGGACGTGTGGACAATGGCTTAGTAGAGAGGAAAATGTTCTGCTTGCTTGACACGGGCTAGCTGAATGAATGATGACTGGTGAAAATATTCTCAAAATCAAGAGAAATTCGGTCGGGTAAAGTTGGGAGGTCCGATGAAGATATTTAAGACAATACAAAAACTATGATTTCTTCCCAAGAGCCTTATCTTGAAATTCTTTTTTCGCAGCGGAAACAGCCTCTTTGGCTTTTTTCTCATCCTCCCTTTTCTTGGCAGCTTCTTCACGTTGTTTCCTAATTAGGGCTAACCGTGCAAGATCCGCTCGGGCTTCGTCCGTCTTCCCTTCAGCATGGAGTTTTTGATAATGTGCTTTGGCTCTTTGACGTTCCAGCTCTTCCCTTTCCCTTCTGGATAGCTCTGGTTTCACGTCTCCAGCCTCTTTCCCTCCAGCAGCTGCTGCGGCTTCTTCATCTTTTGGCTTTGGGACTTTCTTTGCCGCTTTCTTGATTCGGCGATTGGGATTCTCAATTTCAATCAAACCTTCCACACCTTTCTTCTTTCGCTGTGAAGGCCAAAACCATAAATATTAAATGACATTGACGAGGTAAAGTAAATGGGTGACGACTTCTGCCGTTTTTCGAAACAATTTTAACCGAAATTTTATGCAATAGTTTGTTAACCTGACGAGAGAAGTTCGAAAGTTACTAGTATAGTGTTTGGTGAGACTAATTGTCTATTTCGGTTGTAACTTTCACTTCTCAATGAGATCAACACACAATTCTGTGCATATCGGAATCGAAGGAAAAATTTACGGAAATAGTCATATCTAACAATATGAGATTAAATTCCGTACATTTTCGTCTTCATCAGATTCGTCACTCTCAGACTCCTCGGACGCGGACTCGGGCTTTGGGGCACTGGCAGCTGCTGTTGCGCCTTCCTCGGTTTTCTTCACGCCTTCCTCATCATCTTCCTCCTCCTCTGAACTAATTCCGGCATCTTTTCTTTGCTGAAAATAGAAAACAAGTAAAACTGTTTAATAATATCCAATTGGGTCCAAAACATTTAAAAAACAAGATTCGTATTTCAGGAGTAATTCTCCGCAGATTACATTCACTTTCCCTATTCTAAAACCATTCAGAGGTAGGAACTTACTCTTCTTTTCTCCATTTCTTTTCTCCTTTCTTTTTCAAGCTCTTCGGGGTTGGTGAAATGACGATTTCTCCCTTTGTGATTGACATACTTTCCTAAATACCAAAGAAAATAGTTTACCAATTTTATAAAATTGAATCTTATCCTTATTCCAACGGATTCAAGACCCAGAGCAAAATATCAAAATGCGTATCCAAAAATTGTCTTTGTTCTAAAGCAAAGTAAACATTTTTTTATCGGAAGAAGGCGTGCTACAAACTGTCACTGTATGTATGTGAAATTAAACCTCAATCTCTCGCACTACTATTTTAATATTTTACAATTTTACAATATAGGATTTTTAAAAACAAATATTCTGTAATTTACCTCGTGGCATTTTTCTAAATAAGATCACAAAAATGGACTAAATATTTGGAAGGTCGGTCCAGGTCACAGGTACGAAATGTCCTTGGAGGTCACAGGTCGCAGTCACAGGAAGACTAACGGTTCCTTTGTCACTTGGTAAAAGTTGGAGTAGACTGGACGAATGTTTGTCTGATGTTAATTACGGACTAATTTTGATGAACTACGTAGGTAGGACTTTAAATTTGGATAGAGGTCAGAGTACGATTAGGATATGAAATGAAATGCAAACACGACGTAATTCCGTAATTGTGTTGATCAATGGCCTGCTGTTTATTTCCAAAAGTTGGTAAGTTCGATAGTCCCGCAGGAAATCTAAAAAGAAAAAAAGTCAACGAATTCTCCTTATGTCTTCAAGTCAGTCTTTCAGAGCTCAATTCCTCCATGCCTCACTCGCTCGCATCTTTTCTCATCAAAAACAAGCGCAAAACTCTCATTCGTCCTTCCTGACTACAAACCTAACTAACCCACCAAACTCAACAAGCTAGCATTTCGTCCTGGAATTTTCAATGGACAGTGTGTAGGTGAAACCTGTCCCAGACGACCAACTTGTCCCAAGGGTAGCCATTCGTCTTAGAATATCGATAGAGTGAACAACGTTCTCCAGGCGATCGGAAGTTAAGTCGACGAAATTCGAAGGACATGTTTAGAAATGGCGGACAAAGTGATGAAGCCTGTGCCAGGCGACCATACCATATTACCTATATGTTAAATGTTAACCAAATAACTTCGACCAAATCCCTGTCTTGGAGTTTGTCGATGAGCTGCGAAAATGCCTTCCATAGGCAAACGCGTTTCGTCGGTCGCTAACTTAGCTAACTTAGATCGTCTTTGAATTTTCTTGAATGCATGCACATGCCGGAAACCCGACACTGGCGATCAGGTTTCGACGACAAAATTCACATAGTCATATCAAGGGTAAATGCAGTGACTTTAAGTTATTTCAATTTATTAATTACATAGTATTTAATAAAATCAATTGAGTAGGTATATATAGTTTATGCCAACGGCATTTTGGCATTTGGCATGTACCCATACCCAACGAGGCCGATCACAGCTTCGCAGCACATCAGACCATCAGAGCATGACCAGCACCGCCAACTGATTTGCTAGCCATTCATATTTCGGTTTAAAGTAATTGCTAGAAAATTTTGAAATCAAGAAAGATTTGAAATTGCTGTGACCAGTTTTCTGACATGCAGTCGCCGTTCGGAATGAATTAACGTTTTACCTAAATATGACGGGCTGAACGACTACTGTCACAGCATGTCAACGATTAACATGCAACGATTTCGTATAAAATATATGCCACATGTTTCGGAATATAGTAGTGCAGGCAGGGCCGGACTGGCCATAAGGGAGGTCGGGCGATCGCCCGGTGCGCCCCTGTGAATTTAACATTAGGGGCATGGAAGTAATTAAGGCGCCCTTTGCGTTTGCCCTATGCGCCTAATATTAACCGCCCTGGGCGCCCCTAGGTTGCCAGTCCGGCCCTGAGTGCAGGACAGCCAATTACAATCGGAACGATCGGGTCCTGGGGTCATCATTATCATGAAGGTTGAGGTAACAGGTCAGGTCAAAATAGAGTATCCTTGACCTGTGACCTCCACCTTTAACCGCAAAGAAAAATGCCAGATGGAAAAGTTATTCGTCACCATGTGGAACCACACTCTTGTAGGGGTCATTTTTGCGGTTAAGTGGGAACGACACGCCCAACTTGGGCGCCCCCTGGGGGTGACCCTGAGTTCTTTTTAAGCCCAATCGTCTTCATCGTCTTCAATCTGTCAATTCGTCTACCTCGACTTTACATAAGAATAAAATTGATTCATCGGTTTCTACCTATAATGGGCCCTCTCAACCTGCTTTACTGTCTAAGTCAGACAGTCAAGCTGCCGGTGGAAGTTGACTGAATTCCTCTCTAAACACTAACACCATTGGACTGAAAAAGAAAGGAGTAGTTACCGGTATTCTTTTGAACGCTAGATCGTTAAAAAATTCGTCTCACTTTCTTCAAACAATTGACATGATCTCATGTGAAAATCCTGAAATATGTGTTATAGTTGAAACGTGGTTCATTCCCGATCGGATTATCCCAATTATTCCGGGTTACGAAATACATTGTTCTGATCGGCCTGTTAAAACAGGCGGTGGAATTGCTCTAATTTTTCAAAGCTGTTTGATTTGTGAAGTGATAATGAAGACTGATTACCTTGAAAATATTTCGAATCGGACTGAATATATTTTGGCTAAAATGAGACTTGGAAATTTTGCGTCTTTTTATTGTTGTTGTATCTACACACCGAACAAGAAAAATCCCACTGACTTACGTCGTGTCATTAAGTTATTATTATCCGTTGTAAATGATGCTAAATGTGTCTTTCTTGGTGATTTTAACCTGGATTTATTAAAACCATG
>JAQFYE010004155.1:0-13889 GCA_034694305.1 Protaphorura glebata
TATTTGAAAAAAGTATTTCAGGTTGGTCCAGATTAGATAATCTTTCTTTGACTGCTAACCAGTTTAGCTTTTCTCAGATGTCCATTTCACTTTTGATCGTTAATTGTTACATGAAACCCTTGCAGCTCGGCCATGGCGAACGTTGTATCTCTCGGTCAGAGAATATGTATGTACTGGTTGCCTTAATGAAATTTTTCCTTATGCTAGAGTTTTTCCCAATGACTAGGTTTACCATTCCAATATGAATAGGAAGCTGACCTATTATTTACGAAATATAATCGATCGTATTTAACCATGACTTACGGGCGAATGTTTTGTCACTTGTACTTATGTACCACGCATTATTCTGTTTATCTCCGGATCAAGAATAAATACAATATCATGTTCGTTTCGGTGGCTAATGTGTTCCCGGCGTATGGATAATTGTAAAAATATATCCTCGTACAGTACGGATGTCAACAATATAGTATACTTATTTTGAACTGTTTCTTTATTTATACATACATATGTTAGGAGTATTAACAGACAGACAACATTATAAACATGTAATTGGCTAAATGATTAATTGGCACTGGCACACCTTACAAAAACTTCACATAAAAGAAATATTTGAACGCGAATGTTCTGGATTTCGTCTGGAACTTCCGGCTTTACACTTAATTAAATCTGATTTGCTAAATATAAATAAATTGTATAATGTCGTAATGAATTCTAGCAAAATCTACAACCACCTAGCTGGGTGACTCGATCTTGGTACTCATAACCTACGATACGCTATGTTCTATCGCTTGTAAGCCGTGATCAACTGTACCAGACGATGAGACGACCAACAAAATTCACCATTACCAGGTTGCCTAGCACAGGTTTCACAGTTAACGTCACCCAACAATTATTTATAAATCACAGGTGAATGTATTGTAAATCGTTCGGGGAATGGACTGCGGACAATGGAGACCCGTCTCCAGAATGGTATCCGTCCTCTCCATTATTAGTGTACCCATCTTCTGGTTCCGGACTATTCTCGGCAACCTCGCATAGTTCGAGGACATAGTCAGCAAGATCTTTAATCCAAGTTTCACTAAAATGTCGGATGTTATAATTAGTTTGGGTAAATCGTTGAAAAACTTTTCAATTAAAAATTTATTTCGTTACCCCAGTTCCATTTCCATAGTGTCATCTGGAATTGGATCCGACATTTCTGGTGTCGGCATTGAAAGCATCGGGTTCCACATTGCCACGTCTGGGCTTTCAGGACATTCGGATGGCGATGGGGAAGGCATCGATAAGGACATATCTCCAAGGCTATTCAAATAAGTATTCAAAATAATGTTGATAATTGAAGTATTCAAAATAGCGGGGCAATGTTAATGTATGACAAGGTTTTTTAAACTAATTTATTTATACAACCGTTAAACAGTTGAACGTTCAACAATCAACGTTCAATTGGCTACAAAGTATCGATACTATTTTCAAGACTTACAGCAACTGTGTTGTCAGTAACGCTCGGACGTATTTTGATTTGGTCAACCTTACTGTGCCATCTGAAAAACAAAATATGTCTTTTTGAGCATTTGAATTTTTAAATCCGATATCCTATAACTGAATGTCATCATAATAAAAAAAAAGTGACTCTTCTGAAGTAAATTTGAATGACTTACTAGCAGTCGTGCTTTCTTTTTGCTGAGTTGGTACGTACGACTGGAAAGCTTGGTGCTTGGACGTGTCAGGATGAAGATACAATAAATACGCGATTCCCAGAATGCGTTCCGCCAGAGAGAGAGCGATCAAATCTTTGGCGGTGAAAGGCGTCACACTCATAACTGTTTTGTCTGAAAATCGTACAAGGAGGAATTTGGTTATCCACGAAGTCATTCTGACAAACTATGTCCAAAAAATTTTGTGCCAAAGAATGGCAAAGTTTCTACAATAAGCGGAGTGATTCCGTAAATCTCGTAGTTCCCTGACAAATAAGTTTGAGAATTATTGTTAACCTCCGGATAGGCCGAAATTTCATTTCCTACGTGTATTTCATTTCAATTAAAATTACAGTTGATTGCAATGAAATTCATGTGCAGGTGAATAATTTAGGGCACCCAGATGCAGAAACCTTGATTTAATCGAACGATCTTCCTTGAGCAATTATTTCACTCACTTATATGAAGCCAACTTATACTGATCCCACCGAGTGTTCCGTCTGAAAATCGAAGTAGAAATGCTCCACATTTTCCATTACGAAGCAACAATTGCTCAGCATCCTCACGACCAATGAATCCAAGGATCAAACTAATTAATGGAAATTAATACCATTTAACGATTAGGAAAATAAATTCTCTAAATATTATTCTTGATTAACGCCTATTTTTCTTACTCATCTTGCCAAGGTCCACTCTTACAAAATTTATTTCCACAGAGGTGTTCCGCTGTCAACTTTGCAATCTCGTAAAACCAGTTCCAAAATGTAAACTTTCTCCCAGGTAGTTTGTTTTTACAAAATTGAGTCCAACTCAAACATCTTACATTACTTGAGTTCGTTGGTGCGATTCCATCAGGTACACTACGTCACAATAAAGAGAATTTAATTTAATTTGCTTCAGAAATCCTGATAGTCATATTTTGAGTTCCATAATCCAATTCATTTTTTCTAACCTGAACGCTTTCTCTTCAATGGCCCTCATGTGTTCTGGTGTAAGTGATTTTCTTGTCATCATAGTGAATTTGTTGTTCAGTAATTGAGACAATTCGGACCATGGTTTATACTCCTGCTTTCCACTCTCGCGTTCCGAGTCACCCCAAACAAGAGTTTCCCAAGCTTGAGACTCTTGACTTACGTGAGAAATAACTTTTATAGGGACGGAGATAGTGAAAACCTGGATAATCATTTCATTTTTAAGTAATAATATTCTTCGTAAGAGAAAATTTAGTAAAAACGAACCTTGTAGACAACATTATTATAAACAAATTGTGTTTGGAAAAGTAACCAGAATGGTTCATCTAAGACTGAATGTCCACTTTCCTTCTTGGCATTGTGTGTGACTTTCTTCACGTGAATATTTCTGTGTGAAATCGATTTTAAATTGAAACATGCAAGCCACGCAGTTCAATGCGAAAAGACGAATAATTATCATACCGGAATTCTGCACAATATCGTGTGGTTCCACCGTCCAATTGAAATTTCTGTTTGTTGTTTAACAACTCCCCAGATGTTTTCGTCTTACCAGATCCATTTTTCCGAATTACTTCTCGAACTCCTGCTTCATTTAAAATACTGGCATCGACGTTTACCGTGGCACCCATGGCGAGACTGAGTTTGTTCCCGATGAGAAATCTTATAGTCGACATAAATTTAGTATTCTTTTTTATGACTTGTTGGGGTTGCGACTCCACAATGTATGCGTGGTGAATTAAATCTTTCAAAAGTTCAGCAATCTAAACATTTACAATTCATCTTTTAGTCGCAAATCACAAGAAAAATGTTCATTCCAATCCGACCAGATACCTGAATCAAGCTATCCGAAATAGACCAGCATATCTGAGCTACGCTATATGTCACTATATAATCTGATCTGACAGGACGCTTTAAAAAACGTAATCTAACCTTGTTTATATTTTCTGAATTGTCTTTCGAGAAAAGCTCGGAGGTATATTTGGAAGCGAATGGTGGAACGACGAAGCTTTTCTGAAGTGCGGCAATGTCCTGGATCTGATTGCTGACATTTAAATTTACGTCAGCTAGTACTTCGCACCATTTCTCGATCTCGTCAATTGAAACGGTGTGATGTAATGTGGTTTGTTGTTCTATTTTCCACGTTGCGAGTAATTTGAGAACCTTAGCCTGAAATTCCTTGATATTGGCTAAGATCTCATCTAGTTTTTCTTGCAGACATTTTCTCTTCTCGTCAATTCTTGATACCTGAACATAAATAATACTGTTTGAATTCTCGTAAAGATAAAGAAACTATTTCAAGACGAAACTAGCCAAAGATGTTACCTGTTGTAAGATCTCTCGCTCTTGTTGATCTTTTTGGCAAGTAATTGATTGCTCGAAATCAAAATCTGCCAAAGCATCAGGGCATGGCACGCCTTTACTTCGTGTTCGATGTTCCGTCAGAATTCCTAACAATCCATTTTTTATTAGACAAGCAAATTGTAATATGCGAAAATTACGGATGCTTGCTTCGATGTATTCTAACGGTCAAGATTTTGTAGAGTGCTGGCTTGAATGTTACAGTTTGCTTGACAAGTTTCAACTTGTTTAAGGACACGAGCCATTGCTGAAATTTTAACGTTGAGCTCATTGCATCCAGACCACATTTCGGTAATCCCGTCTACAATACGTGGCTTGATATCTGTACTTGCCTGTAGAACGAGGAAAAGATACTCATTACAGAATTGACATTCGAGAAGCAGATACTACTATTTTGGTTTGATAATTTTTAAAGTTAAAAATATTTAAAAGTGTCAACAACATACCAAATGAGCTTGTCGTACCAATTCACTCTCTCTTCCAAGGCAATACTGTATATGGTGGTACAAAGGAATGGGTGCCATTGGATATCCACGCTAAGTTTCAAAATAGTTGTGAATTATGAATATTTTTTTTTGTAGTGTTGGAGCACGGATTTTGTTAAATCTACAAATTTGGTGGCAATTAACATGAAAATTTGCTTTTGTTGTGCACAATTTCAGGATCACTAAGGAACAGCTGGTATAATTTGTATAGAGAGATATTTAGGTTTTCTTGAGGAATTGAACAAACCTAGTTCAAAGATTTGAATTTCATATAAGCTCTATAATTTAAAGTTAAATAGTTTCTTTTGCGACTAAAGCTTTCATAATTCGGCTCATCATATTTCATTTCCATTGCGGGATAGAGGTCTTCGCCAATGAAAGCAGAATAACGAATCGTAACAACATTTTTTATTGCCTTCACAAGTTCAATTCTTGAAATCTTCCATAATTGGTTTCCTGAAAACATTGTTAAACGAGAGGATACCAAAGTTATACCTGGAAAGAAGTACCAGAAGTTATTCAAATATTGTTTTAAAAAATGAATTTAAGAAAAAACTCAAAATTATTTGAAAAAATTAGAACGAAATATTCAACATTAAAAATTAACATTAAAAAAAGTGTGGTAAAATTCTCTAAATTGTTCTCTATTATTACATTAATGTGTCTGGGTTTATCAGTTCCTAGTTTTTTACTCGACTTCTCTATCCCCTGCAGTCATTAATACACACACAAAACTGAGTCATGTTTTTACCACAAAATGAGTATTGAATTATTTTCGCATAAACGAATTTCAATTAAAAATAAACCTCAATTGACTCAGACGACTGTGTCAGCCGCACGCTAATGTAGGCGAATTGATCCTGGGCTCCCAATTGTCTTGCTCTGGATTTAATTTCCGCATTTAATTCTCCGATTAACTGACATATGTAAGGGTGATGGGTAGAATTTTCAGCATCCAGGTTACATCCCCTGTTAAGTGTAGTGGAAAAATTAAGTGTTAATTAGGCAGAGCGCGGTCAGTATTAAGTAGATGCAAAAACTGAAGTGCATTCAAGGTCTTTATCAATTTAATGGGCATATTTTTTGTTCACAGCACAGTAGGTACACTATGCAAAATGGAACTGTGGTTCCGATCTGTGATCTTCAATCGCCCTTCGGGCTAATAACTCTTTCATAACGTCTGTGGTCATTTTACATTTGCACATTAAATGAGAACTTCATCTTCTAAGAACATGACTTTACGAACAGACAAGATTGGCAGTACTGAATGCCGTCAGCAGTGACGAGGAGAGTTTCGGGCAAGAAAAAATCTGTTTTCGCAAAAACAGAACTGCCATTGTTCTTTTACTCTAATTCAATTCCATGTATTCCGAATGACGTCCGAAAGTAAAAACTCGACGTAAACAAAAACTTTAAATCCTTCCATGTTGATGTTTACAGTACACGAGATACAATTTCGCATGCATCATACCCTTATAATGTTATACCCATTAACAACTATTTTAACAATAAAATAGACTAGAAATTATCACGTTCGCAAGTCTCACAATACATAGCGTTAATAATAAAACAACAGTAAGGATTGCGTGCGTCGCGGAATTGGTTTCCAGAAATCCTACATAGTAATAAATATGAATAGTTAGCGACAATCAAATGCAATTTTGAAAATAAATTTTAACGCTTCCAATGTACAAATTATTGAAATTATGCTATGTAATGCCTTTTATTGATGATTTACTGTGTTTGAAGTTTATACACGTTTAGAAAAAATTGGGTGATCGAAATATACGCTGTTGTGCCAGATAAATCGCTTTCGAAGCATCAACTTATTAAATAATACCTCTATACCTTCCGTGATTCACCACACATACACATACATACATACATATTTCTAAAGAAAAGTAATTTCTGAGGAATTAATTCATGCATAATGCTCAAATGACTGGGAAATTAACAGAATAGATCATACTCATAACCGACATTTTTCATAACTGATTTTACTTAATCTGACTATTATACACATGTAGTATTAAACATTAAACTTACCGGAATTTGTCTTCCAACCAAAGTGATAAGAAACTTCGAACTTCAATGAAGAACGGGTCTTTGTATAATGAGTAAATAGAAGTAATTATTTTTTGATCCAGTTGATGAATCTGAACCCACTGAGCTCCATTTTGCTCCATTGTAGTAATATTGTACTATATTTTGACTGTTCGAGAAGATAGTTACTGTAAAAATCACCCACAGAATTTATGAATGGACATTGAAAAATAATTGCTGTAGTGCGAATCTCTCCAGTATCCAGACTCGACTGAAACTTTCATGGGGAACAATGGTGTAAATTAAATTCGCAAGTAGTAGTGATGAACACTACCACGTAACACACGTCTGGATAAGTCATCGTTAGCATTTCGCAGAAAAAGCGAGAGCGATAAGGAATATACTTGTTTGCAAAAACAAATCCAATGCTCACCCAGCGTGCACTGTCCGTCAACAAGGGCAAAAAGTACTAACTAACGCTGCGTCAGTACTGCTGATCTGGAACATGGAGTAGATAGATATAAATGTTAAATATTCGCCTCACGTATATTTAATGCAATACAGCATAAATGCATTCATCCACCCAAGTACTAAAAATCTGCAACGCAAAGTACATAGGCGCTAGATGAACTGAGTCTAAAGTGTACGTAATGTATGATATCATGACTCATGAATGAAATTGATATTTATAATTATTCATTGTGTAGCACATAAAACATTTGATTAAATATTGAGTTTGAAATTAACTTCTATTTTACATTCTGGGCAATTCAGATCCGAAGGTTAACCAAAAAGTTTCACGTCATAATATTACACATAGTATGTGGTCCCAGAACCACAGACTGCAAGGAAAGGATGGGTCGTCGAGTACAACGAGATTACAAAAAAAAATACATTACGTGCGAAATATGCGTCTTGTCTATATGTTAATGTAGTGTATAGTGCCTGAATTTTAACTATTTCTTGCGAAATGATATTTTGACGGTACCTCTACATTCATTACTTAACTTTCCTTGTGTTTTTTGACAACCGGATATTTAGATACAAACGTTCGAGAATTCAGAGAAAAGTTTAAACGGAAGGCAATATTTGCAATTAATTCTTTATTAGGTAAATGAAAGATGAATTGTCGTGTTTCATGTACGGATCGTAGTTTCAATTTTATTTTATTCAATTATTTTTAGCGTATGAACATTTTTAGCATATCACAACTATGCCCAATTCTGTTCGGTGCCACCTGGGCACACACAGCTCAATAATTGCATCCAGAATACTGATTAAATTGCACTGCGAGTTAACATTGATGTCTGACCTCCAGGTGTCCCATAAGGTCACATCTGGTTTCTGTCACAGTATATATTGTAATATGCTGGAACTTCGCAACGTCTTTAATACATTCTATCCACCTGGTAATTGGTAATTATGTATCGAGCACACGTCACAAGTACTGACCTACGTAATGCGGGAGCTTTTGTTAAGGCAAATTGGATATAATCGACTAACAACGTTAGTAACTATTTACAGTGTTGTCTAACGTATTAAGATATGCAAGTACACGTCACCTGTAGCATACCTGAGATATTCCATTCATATTTACAGGCAGTATAATTTTATGAAAATCATAATATTAGTAACATTGAAGTGAACACCTATGCAGATAAATGGCTATGTAAATTTATTACATCCTGACCTGGTCACCAGAGTTCTTGCTAATAAGTATATTTCATAAACTCATACTTACAGCAGTTGCCGACGGATAATTAAACGTAGACAATTAAATTTGTTTCTGGAGATTCTTGAGAGAAAAAATCGGAACTCGTTTTTTAACATCATGATTGTTTTGATATCAAGCATACAATTTTAATTTCCCGTTCTCTTATTCGCCAGGACTCAACTGGTGTCTGTGTATTTTGTTAATACCAAATAGGGTTACATAAGCCTAATACTTCGTCAATTCATAAGTAAATCGAGTAAATTGTTAGCTAATTGCTGACCGGATGCGAGTTTATTAGGTACCAATAACGATCTCACAGTTCGTCCACCTCATGTGAAATAACTACGTCACATTGATCTGGTCAAAATAGAACTTTGTTCGAGTGCGTCAATTATATACGTTCTAGTGCACACAATAATTCGAACTGAAACTGAAACGTTATCATTACTACGAGTATATAACATTTACATACATTCAATGTGTACAAACAGTACAATTCCTGGAACTGTGACGGTTTAACAACTAACAATTGTTTGGCTTGAAACTCCAGGTGTGAGTAAGCTTTTAACGACATTTCGTTTTGAATTTTCGGTAAACCATCCCATTCAAAGTTTTGGTGTCCGCGTCCGCTAGAAAGGCTTATCAGAACGTGGTTCGCCATAAATTTAACACACTTCGACCTCATTCGTCATCCCTGTCCGCATTAAAATCGGTTAGATGCAAATACTTTGATTACTGCTTCACCTATTTGCTTGAAAACATAATCCCCACTTACCTATAGTTATGTTTCTGTTTGCGTAATTACGAAATAATTATAATCATTCGTCAGATGATTGATGAGATCGGATGTGATTCCGTTGACCCATTCGTTTCAAAAGTAAGAGTACACATAAAAATCTGGTTGCTGATAAATTCAATGCTAATTATTACAGAAGTCTTCTGTAATTCTCTATGCTGCATCAATATAAGTCATCCGTAAGTTCAAAATATAGAAACTACTAAAGTTTGTACCAACTTTAACAGGAGCAAGTGTGTCGAATTTGCTGGAATTCATAAAGAAAATGCTAAAACCTAACAATTCTGTTTCTCCGATAGTCAGAGGTCAATTACTTTTGAAATATGGTTAATTATAATTTCCGGAGAGAAATTAGAAAGTACTTAATTAATTAAAAATATAAAAACGTATTTGAAAATGCAATTACAAATTACAATTCAAATTACTCTTTCGAAGTGAAGTTTTCTCTGTGGTAGTATTTGAATCATGTCATTGATTTTAATTGCCGATGAAGTAAAAGAAATAACCACGGCTGGTAATCGGAATTTTTATTCTGATTCAGATTCCGATTATTTCATCGATTCTCAAATTTTTTGGATTCCGATTTTTGGATTCCGATTTCTGATTCTGATTCCGATACCGATTATTTAAAAATTTCTATTCCAATTGCAGTTCGAATTCCGATTCACTTAAAAATTTTGACGATTTTTCGATTACGATTTCGATTACCAGCCCTGTCGATCAAAGAAGATGACTCGGAATCTGGAATAAGTTTTTTCAACAAAAGAGTCAGCGAAAAATTGCCACATTGAACTACGTTGACAGCGCGTCAGTGCCAGGTTGGAATCGCACTCCAAAAAGCTAAAAAAAATTATGAATATCGATTCCGATTCCAATTATTTTAGAATTACGATTCCGATTACCGATATCGATACCGATTATTTTTAATTTTGATTCCGATTGCGATTTGAATTCCGATTCACCTAGAAATTTCGATTATTTTTCGATTGCAATTCCGATTACCAGCCCTGAAAATAATTCAGTTACAAATAAAAATAAAAATTACACTCAATTTTCGAAAGTAATTATTGCTATTACCGTCGTGTAATTGGAATTGTAATTTTGTAATTAATTATAATTACGAAAGTAATTGAACGAAGTCTGAGCCAGGGTCAGTCAGAGTCATAAAACTATTTGCTAAAGTCATAATGATCCATTTCCCAATCAGTTAATGGAGATATCCAGCCTTACCTGAATTCTGGTCAGTTATCTTGTTGTTTCATCTCACAGGGTAAGGATGAGACGTACATTCGTGATGAAATATCGAAAATATCATCAATATAAAATCTTCCGCATAGAGATTGAAAAAAATTCTGCGTCAGTAATCCACTATTAAATTGATTATTGAGACTGACCGTACCTTTGGCGCATACGAAGAGGAGCTCGGTTATACTTGCAGTTGGAACTACAGAATGGCAATGAATTGATTTAGATCGAAAAGTTCGTGAAATATATGTTTGAAAATAGGTTTTATTGGAACAACATCAAGACTTTCGACTCATACAAGCCATACTCAAGTCCAGCCCTGTAATTGAAAAGTTTTCCCTTGTCCTTCCCGTCTGCCAAAAATTTAACCGATAAAAGTAGGTGGGTTTGGTCTCACTTAAATTTGTAAGCTTTTCAAATCGATCTCACTAACTATCCGCCTTTATTCGCTTTGCTATATACCTATGAATGCGACAAGGGGATGGTATTATTGCATTCGTGTATAGCTAAATGTGTCTACCTCAGAGTAGCAATATCTGGCAAGGAAATTCCTTTGGGAAAACTTTCATCTTTGTCCAGGTCTCTTATTCTGATCCTCTCGAATTGCGAATAGGAGGACTCACGAATTTGTCGGATCCAATTCCGGATTTTTCACTACATTTTCTACGCACTCGTCTGCTGAATCAGCGACATTTAATGAAGGTTCGGCACGCCTTCGGCTAGTTGAGTGGGAAAAGACACGTTATAAAACCTCCAGACGTTTTTTATCCCTCAAAGTTTGAACCATAATAGGACCTTTAACTGTTCTAATTGTACTATGCGACCCAAAGTCACATATAAATATAAAACTAATCTGAAATAGTCGAAATCATCTGAATAGTTAAAATATGGTTCTATATTTCAGCCTTGAACGTTATTTCCCGAATCGTTTTGTACAACATGGTGATGAGGGCCTGATCCCTCGTACAGACATATTGAAGTGACAGTTTAAAGAAGTTTTTCTTCATTTGAATTTCTTGTCACCATTTACATTCTCTAAGCCGGCCAAATGGAAAGACCTAATAAATTACAGATAAATTACGGGGTGATGTTTGAGCGAGCATGCTTTACCGAACAATTCAATTTTATTGACTTTTCAGTTTGCCATAAGAAAATTGTGGTCACGTGACACGATTAAACTGAACTTTTCCTATTTGTATGAACTAATGGTCAGTCAGTTAAAGTCCTTTATGTGATCAGAAATATCAGCTTTAGCTAAACGTAACAAGTCTATTCACTTCAATATTAATCTTATTGCTTGTTATATCGTGGATTAACTAGACATTGATGTAGCAAAGCACTTATGTGATTTGATTCGAGGAAGTGCAAGTGGCTGCGGGCTGCTGACGCGAGTTTTTAAAATTTCAAGAATATACAAAAATAATCTTTGATTTCTTAAGTAATTCGATTCCAGCTAAAATTTGTCCCCGTTGATAAGGATATGACCTGTAAAGTTAAACTCTAGAGCACATGGAACATAATATTGGATCATTCATTGGATTGGGTCATTGCTTTGTGAGATAATGAAACTTGCGTTTTCCCTTTTCAAGTAATTGAATGCCCACAGCGACATTTACATACAAGAACAAAAAATCCAAATATCTATTTCATGTCTTATGTGTTTTACGGCTCATAGAATTTTACAAAAAGCAATACACGACAATACCAATATTCCAATTATACTTTATAACGTTCCGGATAACTTGTGTTAATACCTTCTTACCAATATGTATCCATCATTTCTTGCTTGCAAGGAAGTACTTAATATTATAGTTGTGTTTGCTCGGGATGTTTTTACATATGAGCTAAATCTAAATCTATCCAATCGAAATAATTACGATTTGAGCTGCACACTTGGCTCACTTTAAGAAGAGATACAGAAACGATTATTAGGACGTTAATTTCATTTTTTCCCTTCAAAGAAGTGATTGAGACCAGATGGCATTTCTCACTTTACAAAAGAAATCTAACCACTAATTGAGCTGTTTGAATTACGCATGAATACACTTGCTTTGCCTTTAAAATCCAAGGTCCAACTAGTGAAGACTGGGAAACATTAACGAACGTTTATAGGATCACTCATCCATTACTTAATTAGTTTATTTAAACTCCAGGAATGTTTTCTTCATCATTGAGTTCGGCATTACACAAAGATTGAATTTGGTATTCATCCTTAACAAATCTCAAAATTCTTGTTTCAGAATATGCTATGGCAGGATCCAAGACATTTGATTATTACTAGTACATAGCTCCAAGCAATTTGCTGATGTAATGACGATGATATGAGTCTTCTGCTTGAATAGCTTGATTCGAAAAAGTTTAATTCTCTCAGGAATGAAACTTGCCTTATGAAATGGAATTCAAGTTCAAGCGTAAGTAATGCAATTTGTTTTATGAATTCATTGGCTGTGACGGATAGGATGACGGACGGATATTGACACAAGCACTTCAGTAGGAACCACCAAGGCAATGGCAGGGTGGCCAAATTTTAATATCTTATTTCAACATTTGTAGCTAATATAATTTTCACTTAAATTTTTTTTCTTAATTGTGCCTGCTTGAGTTGAACGATTTGAATATTGGATTAAGGTTAATTCCGACACGATACTAGAAGACTCTTCCATACGAGACCGCAGGCCGGGCGAATAAAAAATGAACGAAACGGAGTCTTATTATCGTTTATGGGGTTGAAAATTCGGATGAGTAGAAAAGATAATTGGTGTATTGATAGATCCATTTAGCTTTGCCTTTTTTCTGGTCCCACGGCTTCGCAACCAGATCGAATTGCGGTCTCAATAGTCTACAGTCCCTAGTTTCATGTACAAGTTTAGCTAGCTACCACCAACGATGCAACAGACAGAAGTTCTGACGAATTATTGGAGGGAAAAGAGTCCGATCGGAGTCAGTGTCCGGGTTTCTGGATTGTACGCGCACCGAAACCCCGAAATAAAGTGAGCAACTCACCATACGCATTGCATAGGGGTTTGGTTGATGTGATTAATGGCTTTCACTCATTCTTGACACTTAACTGCAGAATACGAATGCAGCGAAGGCAATGTGCAATGGTTAGCAGAAATCTGGTCTACTTGAACTCTTTTGTGTATTTTCTGGCCTTAATGAGATGACCTCACCCTCTTCACTCAATTTCATGGTTGTGGGATGAGGCATGAGACGATCGACCGGTCCTGTGTACACGTTGTCGAATTAATTTACGCTTTAGTTGAATCGGATAAGTGTGCCTTACAAAATAGAACATAAAATTCACTACACAATTCAAAAGTGTATGGGTCGAGATCGTAAGAGCATTCAATTTACTCATTATCTTGTACTATTCAAATGAAATATTGATAATTAACATCATACCGTTAATTGTGACCGTCAATAATTGAAAATTACATATCATTGTGTATATTTTTGTTAAAAATGAGGTTTCCTAAGAGTATCGAATATCATAGAGAGGTCATTTCGCTTCCAATTGGGTTGCAAATTCAATTGAATTAATTCAAATTTTGTCCAACTCAACGGATTAATAATTTCCATTCG
>JAQFYE010004156.1:0-13880 GCA_034694305.1 Protaphorura glebata
GGAAAGAGGGAGTTAAAGGGGAGTTAAAGTAGATATCATAGACTGTAGTCTACATGTCATGTTTGTGGCAAATGGTACAAATGATCAGAATTAAAAATAAAAAGTGGAGGTTTGACAACGTGTCAATGGCATAATTGGGGGGTCTGTCCCCGGAGTACCTTACTCAGGAATTTGTGAATTTGGTGGAACCTGTTAACATTTGCATCTCGGGCAAATAGAAAGTGAAGGATATGGTATAAGCTTTCTATGTTCCCACAGAATCTGCATGGGCTGTCACTTAAGGCCTTAAGCTTGTAATATTTGCTTTTGTTGAAAATTGTTGGGTAGCCCAGCCTAATCTGGGCTATACATGTTGCAATGTGAGGAGCGAATTTGTTCAGGAGGTAAGGTTCCGTTACAACTTCTACTTGCTTTAGGAAAGCATAGTGGGGCATTGTTGTGGAATCCCTAGCAGACTTTAGATCGGCCATTTTTAGATCTGACTTCATCTTTGCTAACATGTCTTTTTCAAGGTTAAGGACATCCTGGCCCGACAAGACGTGGTATAGTTTTATAAGATAGATTTATGAGATTCATAAGAGGCTGAAGTAGATTTGCTTTAGTTTTCAACTTCAAAAGCGGGGTTTTGAAGCTGAAAGCTCCGGCAAATCTGCAGACATATATGCCAAATCTTAAGACAATCCGTCAACTAATGAAACTAGTACAGTTGGAAGCGTAATTGAACATAACGTTTGGTATTCACTTCCTGCTCGACGTAGAACCAAATATCGAAGGTTGGTTATCAAAGATGTCGTGAAAAGCCAAGGACAATGATATTACATATGCCAAATCTTAAGACAATCCGTCATCTAATGAAACTAGTACAGTTGGAAGCGTAATTGAACATAACGTTTGGTATTCACTTCCTGCTCGACGTAGAACCAAATATCGAAGGTTGGTTATCAAAGATGTCCTGAAGAGCCAAGGACAATGATATTACATATGCCAAATCTTAAGACAATCCGTCAACTAATGAAACTAGTACAGTTGGAAGCGTAATTGAACATAACTTGATATTCAACTCTTTCTTCATGGAGAACCGGATGTCTGTATGCAATTAATATGGTGTCGTTGGAATTATTATATTATATTTTTTTCATCCTGGTGATTTTAAACGCTTCTTAACACTTCAGCTACAGACATACTGTTTCCGATTGCATATATTCGCGTATCGTTTGTCCTAATAGTCAAATAGAAATTTGTTTAATTGCTTCAGTGTTCTTCTGTTGCTAGCCACGCCATCAGTTAACGCTTCGTCAAAAGTTGACTCAACAGCTTCTGTGTACTGTTTCCATCGCAGCCCGCATCGAATCTTTTACTCGACATCTTAATGTTGATCACCAGTTTTGCTAAGGCGATTCATGCTCGATCTTTTTCCGAAAACTATTCAAAGTCTAACAAGTTGCTCTCGTTGACCTTTATTTGAAACGCTTCCCGAATTGCTCCAATGTTTCCCTGTTCCTCATATTTAGTTGAGCAGTCTGCCTATTATAAACTCATTGACTACGATGCACTGTTTTAGAAACAATGCGGCATACGCTGTAGAATATACGGATTTATGACGCTGACTAACGGCTTGGCGCCGCGCTTGCTGCAATCGACACAGGGGGAAATCCTCATTTGCAGCAAAAACTTGTGAAAAGCGGGACTGACAGACAGACAGACAGACTGAGCATCTGCAATGAGTCATTTACTCCGTATATTACGTCGCACGACTTAATAATGGCTGGTCTAGGTAAATTGAGAGGAATATATTAACATATACGTTCTTTATATTCAAAAAATAAACGGTGCCGTGTTCCATGCTAATCAAAACTACACAATTCTGATTTTGGTGCACAATTATTACAATTCTTGAGAGCAAAAATTTTTGTAAAAATAAATTCCTTATAGTTAAATAAATTTCACGACTTCTTCATATTGTAATTATCACGATTTTTGACACCAGTCATAATTTTATGTACAAAAATCATAATTCGCGTTCATTGACATTGAACTGATTTGAAAAGACGGACACAAAACCCAAAAAAACAATTGGATTGTAATGATTTTTTTTATGTTAATTATCATCATTTTTATGAATTTGTTTTTGGATTTGGAAAAATCTGAAAATTATCACAGAACGGATAATTATCAAAAATTAATTTAGCTATACAGAATTGTCTGATTTCACACATTTCAGAATGTGAGAACTTTGTAAACTACTTCATTGTCCCCATCCTAACTACCCATATTAGAAATCCATATTAACTGTCCATATTAGAAATCACTTGACAGTGACTCATGTTGTGATTAAACTTTCTTTGACCTTTGCTCTGCAATATAATTTAAAAAATCATTATCCAAATTCTTGAGTACCATGACAATTCAGAAACTAAAACAAGTTCGGTTCCGGACTTCCGGGGTTAAAAAAAATTTCCGAGTCCGCATTCCGTTCCACACCTTAAAGGTTTTGAGGCCCATGTGAAATCTGTGGACTGACCAGACCACTTGTAAAATTCGTATAGGTTAATATTAGGAAATGAGCAATGAGTAAGGCAGTCCCTGTGTTATTGCATACTGGTGAGGATAGTCATCAGAACCTGATTGTTTGTCATGTAGACACGCACATATCTTAGAGTCATAACTAGTTACTTAATCACAATTTTTCTTTGCATCATTAGCAATTTGTAACTTGACCATTTAGCACTTGACCATACCTAAGACCGTTTATACAGCATGATTCAAAATCAAAAGTCATAGACGCAATTGAAAGTTCCCGGAGCCACTTGAACAGCTGTCTTTGTCGCAGTGTGGGAGGGGAAATAATATAATCATGGCGTGAGTTCAGGAATAACGACTTTTTTGAAACTTCCGACTTCCATTTCAAGCGACAAAGTTGTTATTTATAATGTGCGTTAATTCAATTATTGTAACTACTATTTCACGACCAATAAATCCAGAGTTTAACTAGTGACATCAGCTGGTCGTTTTACTTACACTTACAGCAACATATATACTCTCAGAATTGTATGGGCGCTAAAGCGTAAAAAGCCATAGATTTCTTGACGAATTTGAACCCGAAACGTTGAGAGTGGTGGATTGGGGAACCCGAAGATTTTCCGTCAATACTATTACCACGGGCATGTAAACAAAACATTTAAGCTGACACCAAATCAAATTAAACTAACACCAAATTTCTGGGAACCAAATTAGATTAAACTGGCACGGACATAAATTAAACTCGCACCGATTTTCTGCAAACCAAATTAAATTACACGGCAAAAAAATAAATGGAATTGGTACCTAAATATATTAAACTCGCACCAAATTTCTGTG
This sequence comes from Protaphorura glebata, assembly GCA_034694305.1. Taxonomy (NCBI): domain Eukaryota; kingdom Metazoa; phylum Arthropoda; class Collembola; order Poduromorpha; family Onychiuridae; genus Protaphorura; species Protaphorura glebata. The sequence continues at coordinate 3,358 of JAQFYE010004156.1, forward strand.
TACCAAAATAAATTCAACTGGTACCAAAATAACTTAAACCGATACCAAAATAAATTATGTGGCACAAGAGTTAATTAAACTGAGACCATAGTCTAAAATATGAAGCAGCGCATGGCGCGACAGTTCTAGTGTTCAAAAACCGGGACAACCTCAGACACGATATTATGAATCAAAAATCAACAAGTCTAGTTTAGTAAGTGTTCCTGTCCTTCCGGATTCTGACATGGAGGGTTATTTTACCGCACCCCCACCCAAGAAAAAAAAGCAGTCGGGGAGTTTCCAGGATTTGGGTTTGTGTGACTTGACTGCCGTAAAGAACAGATTACATAGTTGCCCGTACCACCAATCCCATTTTATTTATTAAATTTTATATTAAATTTGAAAACTAGATACTCTCACGAGGTTGTCCAAATTCGTTTAGTTCGATTTACTGTTTTCGTACTGGTCGAATTATTTGTACTGGAGAACATTTTTCTCGGAAACAAAACCGTAGTAATAATTTACCGTTTACGTAAACAATTGTACTCCAGAAATCCTGAAATAAAGGAAAATAAATCCAAAATCGCTGCGAAATGAATGCCTGTGGTTAACACGTGCATGACTGACGTTACACGCCTACTTATAATTATAATACATGATTATCAGTGAAATGTCTTTTGCAAAGTGTAATTCGTGGGTATAAAATAGTTTAATCTCTCGCAATTAATCTGATTACATTATTTCTATAGATATGAATATTCGACAATTTTGTAAACCTAATTTTAAAAATATATACGTCTAGGTATCTCTAACAAACAACATTAGAATTAGAGACCATGTACAATTTGAGACATATAGATTTTTGAGTTGAGAAAACCGCTGTGTGACACTCCGTCCATTGTCACAACTTGATGGCGGGGGATTTGACTTCTGACCTGTGCACCAAAACTTTTTCCTCTCCCCATATTGCTCTTCAAGTACGTTAGAATTCTTGAAGAGTCAATGATAGAGTCATGACTAGACAAATAGATTCTTCCTGGACAGACAATTTCTTCTGGAAATAATATATTTTGAGCCCACCAAAAATTTCTAAATAAAGTGTAGGCTACTAATAAATCTTGGGCTATAAAAAATTGTAAAATTCTATACGTTGGATTTGATGGAGGTTTATATAAAAAATTATAAATGAGATCAGGTTCCCACAGAGCAAAACAAACGGGATCAATGAGTGTCAAATTGTTGACAAAATGTGGACGTTCTTTGACTACCCATGAGGTCACAATTGAACCGTAGGAGTGACCTATCCATGAACAATCTGTCAAATAATGATGGGAATAAATTTGGTCAATTGCTTGAATGGTTTCTTCCATGGTTGGAACAGATCTCACGAGTCTTAGACTAATGTGGGCCATGTCCAGGATAACAATGGGACGTCCGGGTTCAGTCTTCAATATAGCTTTGAATAGATTGTGGTAAAGTCCGATTCCCCCGATTCCGTGCACAATAAAAATTGGGGATTTGGTTTGTAAATCGTTGGTAGACTTTAGACTGTGTGTCCAATAACTCAACGTTGTTCCTGAGATTTTGTGATGCTCAAAACCCATCCGACCAAGTCTCACGTTTCCAAGGAATTGTATCATGTAGATAATCTACAATTCAAAAGAATGAGGAATGTATTGGGTCCGTTTGGCATTGTTGTTTGTAAATAATATCATCCAACACTCTTACACGCGTCCACTCATCATCGTGTCATACAAATTGTGCAATATCTGCCACGTACACTCAATCCCCATTCTATTCACTAGCATTTATCAGTTGAAGTGGATTAATACTAGTCAATTATTCATACATACACCATTATCCGGAATCAATCTAATCAAACTAGTAGTTATTTTACTGCGAACAAATAAAAAAATTGTACAAAAATGTAAAAATTATTCCTTACCAAAACCAAAATGAGTGGTTTGTGTTGAACAATCATTCTATCAAAATGTAATCGCATGAATCTGAATGGTTTTTTGGAAGAAGAAGGTTTTGCAACCCTTGGACATTTTTGAATGATTTTCTTCATAATTTGATCCAATTCCATATTTTCATTTGGATCTAATGTCTTTGGATTTTTTGAGAAATATGCCCAACTAATCCATTCTTGCATGCATTCAAATCCAATGTCTTGAGGTCTGTGTCTTGGAAACCATCTTACGACTGCCGCCCATGGATCTTTGCATCCTTCCAAATATTGACGCGTCACATACTCTTTCTCCATCTCAGAGAATCTCCCGCAGTACGACGTCCTTTCACTAAAACTCAGTCTCAAATTCTGACAGTAAGAGAAGAATACGATTTCAAGTGAGGACCAAATCCCAAGAACGACAACACTACTATTCAATACTTCAATCTTGCCGAGTACCCACCCCACAAATACAACTAAGATGAATGTGAAAGACAACGCTATCACACTCCTCACAATATTTATAATTAATGAAACCAAAAGTCCACGCTTGATTCTAGCGTAGTATCGACGCGAAAACCAAATCATACTTTGCAATAGTTTCAGCAACATTCTCTACAGTTTGGGTTGCACTGAATTAGTGCTGAACATGTCTACGTTATTTATACATATTGACAGTGGTGAACGAATGGTGAGATATTGACACCCTAGTAGACTCAAGTAGAATGAACTTTAGAAGCCAAGTCAAGATACGTACGGATTAAATTAATAAATGCACTTCAAAATATACGCGTTTACCTTTTGTGCTATTGAATTTGCTGGCCCAAGGGTCAAGTGGAATGAACAAAGGTACACCAGGAATCATACCACTCCACTGGCTAAATATATAGTCAATACGATTCATCCATCCTTTTGTTTTGAATTCCAGTCACTATCAGTCCAATGAAATCTATGGTCCACACTTAGCCATATTCTCTTGGCAGACATTTCATAAATTAAAATAATTTAATCATTCATATAATTGAGTTCAACTTGAGGCCCATACGATAATCCATCCTGTCGTTGTGGAATAAAGTCCAGTCATTGTGTTCTATTTAAGTTGTTACAAGCACTTGAGACAGTTGAGATAGTACAATGTTACGTTAGTAATGTACAAAATCTATTTGAGACTAAAGGATTTCGCATTTATTTCCGTTGACTTCAATATACAGGGTCACGCATAATCTTTGCCCCCCCCTGCTCAGCACAATCTAGGGGAGTCGGACACAAATTGAGATATGCATTTTGTAAAGAATCTTACGGAGGATTTAGGGAGCTATACCACTTGAAAAACCGACCCGCGTAGCGGCGCTGATTAGCATTTAAGTAAAAATCGGCACGAAAAAACAAGTTTTTCAACGACACTTTGGTAAAGACGCGCCTAAAGTATTACTTTTTTTGACAAATCCTTCGATGTTATGTTTCTTGCAATATATTTTTGAAATTTTTAAGATTTGGTTTTGAGAAAGTCGATTTTCGGATGGCAAGGCATTTTTACGGAATAATCTGAGTTCTTGCACCAAGTTGACTTGGCAGCGAAAAATCAAGTGTTTCTTCAAACAAGTCCGACAGAATTTTCAAAATTGCATACAATTTTTGCAAGAAAAGTAGCATCAACGGATTTTTCAATAGAAATTATTTTAGGCCCGTTTCTAGCCAAAATGCCGGTATAAAACCCGTTTTCTCATACCAATTATTACTTCAACGCTCGTCAGTGCCGCTAGGCCCTTCAGATACTCAAGCGGAATAGCTCCCTAGATCCTCCATAAGATTCTCTATAAAATGCATATTTCACTTCTTGTCCGACTCCCCCAGATTGGGGTGGCCTAGGGCGGGCAAAGGTTATGCGTGGCCCTGTACAATTTACAAATTCGTGGACTGACTAGTAGACTAGATGGTGTATATTACGACTCCACCTGTTGGCTGTATGCATGGTTCACTCGGGTCAACTTTAAATCGTGACACGAAAGAAACAGAGTAGTGCAAGAGTGTTGTTGATCCCTGTCTGGAAACAATACAATGGGTTAAATGTGAAATAAAATAGGTGACCAATTCCTACTCCAATGGCTCTCATACACTCCTACTCTTTCTGCAACGCGCGCCCACATTGAAGTCTGAACCGCAATCCATGGAAACTGTTTGACTCGTAGTACAAATGTGACAGAGACGTTTAGTCTTGATTTTTATTTAATTTCATAAAACTTTTACTTTTTAACTTCTTTGTTAATGCATGGACTCCTAAGACAAACATTCTCCTGGTGCAAATGTATGACAAATGCGTATTCTTGAATAATACAAGAAGTACACAAAACATTTTAGGCAATTTAAAAGTAAAATAAAAAAGTCAATACCCGGAGGACTAATTATTTATCAATAAATAATCGAACTCAATCTTGTATGCGGTATTCGGCTGGCCAGAGGCGTTAGACTGGATAATAGCAACAGCTGCTCAAGTTCTAATTCGGCATTGACTCATTGACTATCTGAATTTGAATACTAAAAGCGCAAATAATCAAAAATTTTGGTAACAATTTATTAGCATCCAGTTCACTATACCAAGATTGTCAGGTTTACAAATTCTATGAAACAATTAGATGCAATATTTCAGGGATGACTAAGAACGCAATCGTCGTGTTCAGATAAAATTACAAGGCATTTTATTTTTTGTTAGACAAGTGTGCGTAGAACAAAAGGCAGAAGTTCTAAGATATACAAATATCGTTCTGGCCATATGTTTTCAGACACCCATTCCTACCTCGTCCGTGCACTAACACAGTTGAAATAGGAGAAAGACGGACGGCATCAAGACACTGGTGTTTAAGTCTATGGGAAGGGACGGACGAGGTAGGAATGGGTGTTGGAAAACCGCCGGCACGGTATACATGATAACCTAAGAGAATAGCAACCTTATTCCTCCAGGCCCTCCGGCAGAGATTCCTCCCAAGCTACAGGCTAATGAACTTTGTCCCTCCAATTCGCCAAACTGAAATATTATAGCCAATAAAAAAAATGCATCGATTCCTTTTACTAAACAATGATAATGAGTATCATATCTTACCTACCAGTTTGTCAACTTTAATCGTGTCATCGCCACATTCTGGAAATGGAGTTGGACAGCAATCGGGGTAAGGTAGTGACAAATCACTAACAAGTCGCGTGCCGGGCGGCGTCATGATTGTTCCACAATATGCTCTAATGATAACCAACTGAAGTGTCCCATTTCCATGGACATCTTCTTTGACACAAGTCCCACGACCACAACCTGGCTTCAGTTCCCAGGATTCGCCCAAATCATAGAACTTGTCGTCATCGAAGCACTGATTAGGGTGATCATCCGTCTCTGCACACAGCTCGCGACTCAAACTCCCAATTGTGGGGGTCAGTACGAAACCACATAAAAATGTCACGATTGCAGCTGTCATAATTTTACACAACGACGTCTTCATCACGATCTTTACAAGAAATTTGCAAAAGAAAACGTATGTTCGGCGGAATTGTATAAAATATACTTATTAAATGCACAGTCTTGTTCGCATCTAATTGCAAGTGTGAGAATGAGAGTGGATTCTAAATTGACAGAATACAAGTCTTCCCAAGCGAAATGACGCACGTAGTCTACGAGGCGAAATATGCATGGGGTTTTAATGTTGGTTTTTCTATAAACACAGCCCACACCACAAGTGTGTTTTGCCAAAAAGAGAAGCGTATATGAATGTAGGAGATGTTCGAGTGAATTACTCCTACTCCTATCTAGTCATACACGAGTCACACCGCATGATTCATACTTGTGGAACGCATTGTAAAAACCAAATGCTTGGTCACGCCAAATTCCTTGCCAATAATGCAAATCCGTTCGGTTAAAAGCGTTAGTATGGGGAAGTGTCAAGGGCCACTGTCTGTTTAATTTTAGTTCAATTAATTTTAAAGCCAACTGCAATATGGAAAGATTGGAAGAAACTGTAGCCGTTAACACTACAAAAATGTCAATGATTAAAGAATAATTCAAACTTAAAAGTAGTATTTGTTTATTAGATCATATTAAGATGTACAGATTTGATAGATTTGATTGAATGGCTTACAGAATTTTGAAGGTTATTAACTTAACTTTTAGAATTCAGAATTCATTCGAATTGTTTAAATATTTTCCACTCCTTTGATATGATTTAGTCAAATGGATATTTTTTGACTTGACCAAATGTTGCAATTCTGAGGTAGTATGGAATGTTATCATACTTTGGTTCAACACCCATCCATGGGATGACAAGAGCTATCCCACCAGTCAATTCACCTTGATAATATTGTGATCGATCCCCAGCATTTGTCACATTCTCTTGCACCTTTGAATTGTTAAAAAAGTCTTCATCCGGCTTAGTCATGTCCGGGTCCTAAATTGTAACAACAACAAAAGTCAGAGTCAGTAATTATTGAAATAACTTGTAGTAGTGGAATTGGAAAACTAATACATTTTTACACAAAAATATATATAAAAATTTGTAAACAAACCCAAAATAAATTGAATCCAAAGTTTGGGATGTTAGGGTTATTTCCAGAGACTTTATAGTCCTTGTATTGCATGGTCACGTTGAATGGATCCTTGACCCCTAAAATAATTTGAATATACCCATATGAAAAATTAGGTACTGTATTTGCTCTATTAGAACCCCGGATTCCAGATTAAAGAATCGTCTTACCTGGTTTTAATTGAACGAAATATCCATGTTTACCCATAAAGCTTGCTATTGAAATCAAAAGATAATTAGTCAGTGACAAAAATATCATTGGACTGACTACAATTGGTCACTTGGTTAATGATTTACTCATGTAGGGCGCAGGTCCAGAATTCTCAACTTTAAAATTTGCATTGTCAATATGAATAGTTCGTCCATCTTCTGTTGTGGTTGATTTCTCTCCACGATACAAATCTTTCCAATGACAAATGTCCATGTCATCCAAATATGTTTTCAGATCATCAAATTTTATCCAAAATTCGCCATCATCTCGTTTTCCAACGTCTGCACGGAGGTCTTGGCTCACTGACGCCCATGAATCACTGTCACAAATCACAATCAAGCATCACACTTATTATATCCAACTAGAAAACCCGTGAGCTCTAGTAAGGAGGAATTTGTAGGTATAAATTATATTATGATTGCCATTTACTTGTCTTTGTCACTGAAGTCTCCATTCCATTCCGTGTCATCTCCCCAAGGATTTCTAAGGCGAACGAGAGTGATGGGTTTATTGTCATCCTTCTTGTTCACGACCTGTACTCCCAGAATAGAGTACTCATGTCCCAAAACCATACCGGTTTTAGTTGTTCCTTCTGGTCGTCCGACCCCACCGCTGTCTCCGCTACCTTTTGTATTTTTTGATTTGGATTCAGTATCCTAAGAGATATTGACAAAGGTCAAAGGTTACGTAGTTATTCATGACGGAAATGGATTTGACTAATCCAATCGCTTAACCCCTTCATCACCACTTGCCTCCCCAGCACTAGCACTTGATGAACTACCGGCTGACCCTGACCTTCCCTTATAAAGAAGTAGATCTTTTGGAATATGTTTGGCTGTTTTTGTTCCCATTGACATGAGTGCATTCGTCTCACTCGCTGCTTTTAGTATTTCTTCCAATTCCTTAGTCTCGTGATCTACATGTTGAATGTAACCACCAGAATAATCCATCATAGCATCAGATGAACAACCACCATCAATGTCTTTGTATTTCCCATACAATCTGAATCAATAAAGGTCATGGTCAAGGTCATGATGGTGGACACTTAAAGCAAATCTTGACTTACTTGGCATAAGCCTTTTCTAACAATGGTACCCAAAATCCACCATTTTTGGTTGGTTTTGTGAACAGTGTTGATAGAATAGAGTCATCATCATTCAGTTGACAAAGAAGTTTGTCATCAACCACGACATCTATCCATTTCCCACGACACCAAAACCTTTGAGGTCAAATGCACAATGATTACCAAAAATTGAGCCAATTTGAATTGAACCAACCTGAAATGAAATACACCAGTGTCAAATCCAACGGTTGAATTGTCCTCAGGAACTATGACTTTGATTAATTCATGTTTCAATGAAACGTCTGCAGTGACAGCGAGAAACCAGCAATCACCTAGGGAATAAAGAGAAAAGTGTCAGATGACCTTGACCTCAAGGGATGTCTCCTCCCTTTCTTAAATATATTCTTTCTTACCCACATCTCCTTGGTCAATTCCAAACTCATTGAAAGGGCCATGAAAGAGTGGAGGTGACTTGAACATGGCATTTGCAATTTCCTAAACCATAGAATCGTAATGAATGAATTCTCGTGTCAAAATAATTTATTTACACTCTATGTTCCTAATTCAATTCTCACCGTTGGTCGACACCACCTTGTCTTCATAGTTTGTTTATTGCCATCAGAATCCGTGTACGTTAAGTCAATTCCATCTACGATCTTTGAATCTGCCCAGAAAAATTGATCTTCAAATTTCTCATTCGACTCTTTGGCTTTTTCCACAATATCGGAGAATATTTGTGCTCCCCATCCTGCACCAGCTGGCGCATCGTCTTCTCCAAACTAAGTATTCAAATAAAATACTTTAGTTAGCGGTAGGAATATTTCGAAAGTAGTTTTGATTGAATTGAAAGTATTAAATTACGAACGTAGTAAATTTGATTCCCAAACTCTTCGTAAGGCATTTCGAAACTCGAATTTGAAAGGCTACAAAGAAAACAAGATTTGTGAGTCCTTTTTATTCACTGTTGATTATTGGATATCCGCATCCAGTAAGATATGAATTTGTCTAACAATTCGTCGCAATTGCAATATCTGACAAGACAAAGAATCGAGGTATACCACACGATATCATGTTTGATAGAATGGATAGTGATTGTAATGCAGTCTAGAAGTCTAACAAGGTAACCCCGTCAACAAATGCTTGTTGAGATTTAAGGCACCATGCGGTGACTTTACATTACTAGCTTATTTCATCAAAATTGTCGTTGTATAGATTTATAACTAAACATGACCCTTAAACACATCAGTCACAATACAAATTGAATTTGAATTGAAATCAACTGTTCTTGACGTGTGATCTAAGAATTACATTAAAAAAAACGGGGTCCGCTTAACGATGTCGAAGAAACTCTAATAACATTGGTTGTGACTTGACTAAGCTCGATACTACGTCTTCTCCTAAATCTGGACCTCGGAAGTGTGAATCCTGCTGAAGAAATTCTTGGAAATTATTTTCTTTTTAATTTTTGGAAACTTATGTTTAAAAACTTAAGCAAGTGGTTCTATTAGCTTCCGAAAGTTTCAAAATTTTAAAAATCATTTGTGTAATGAATTCCCAATGAGCGGTTTCCTGATCTTTTGTAAGGCTGAACGGATGTTCATACAGGAGTGGGCCCTTGTATGTGATCACTTTACCTAGGCCTGTATCTAAGGTTCCGATCGGGTCGGGTTGATCGGTCGGATTTCGGGTCGGATAATAACTCTTGTAATTGAGTGAACTCTCCTGAGTCTTACATTGATGACTCGCCTCAGTTTTGGGTTCACTTTCAAATAACTTAATGCGGTGAATCGAAGAACGATTTAGGAATTTCAAAGACTTTGTTGTTTCGTAATATTCTATTTCGTCAACTATTGAAATAACAAGCACGAGTATTGGTCTTGGTTGATTACTCCAGCACGAAATCGACTTTCAGGATCAACCGTTAGCATATCAATGTATTGGAAATCCACCAAAAGCTGAAGCATTTTTTATTAAATACGGAAATTCCTGTTTGATTCCTTGAGGGTTTTTTATATTTTTGGAGTTAAAAAAATATTGAAGAAATTGCTGTAGTTTGACTTTTGTGAAACATTTAATTCAGCATCGGATATTCGGGTCGGATATTGGGTCGGGTCAGATAGGAACCGATATCCGACCCGAATTTTCGGGTCGGATTCGGATTAGACCAATTTCCAATCCGACCATTCGGGTCGGATGACTTTTTAGCTCTATCGGATATCGGGTCGGATTCGGGTGAGGTCAGATTTCTATCCGATATTTCGGGTCGGGTCGGATAAGCGGATTACCCGACCCGATCGGAACCTTACCTGTATCCCGCGCTTTCAGTCAAAGAATTTTGGAAAAAAATATGACCGTATCCTTAGACAGTTTGGGACACGTGATAATTTTTGCAGATTTTTTGCAATCAGTTGAGCGGGCCAAAATGGCCGCGGAAGGTGAAACACTGGTGAGAACTTTTTCACTTATTTTTTCTTTTCTTCTCTTTTTATTTGTGCTTAATTATGTGTTGCGTAAGCAAGACATTATGTGAATGTGTTGTCTGTCTGTCTGTCTGTCTGTCTGTCTGTCTGTCTGTCTGTCCGTCCGTCCGTCCGTCCGTCTACACTTTTCATGCCGTAAACGTTGACGGATTTCAACGAAATTCATATGGTAGGCACACAAGGTCACAACTAGCATTGACTAATAATATAACCTCGCCAGGTGACCTCTGAGGTCACCAGAGGTCACATGAAGTAAATGTTGACGGATTTCAACGAAATT